>JAJPUD010000575.1:378367-649838 GCA_023553655.1 Myrmecobius fasciatus
AAGGAAGGAAGGAAGGAAGGAAGGAAGGAAGGAAGGAAGGAAGGAAGATAGTTCTTGCTTTTACTAAGTTTAAAATGTGGATAGAAAGACAGGCCATATGGTACAGATTAAGATAAGTAAATAACAACATGAAGTAATAATAAAGTGACATGATGTATTTCATTGCTCATTGGAATTTCTGCTTAAAGAAATCCCTTTTAATGCAAGCAAGCACCTTTCAGTATACTAGGCAGCTCTCTAAAACAATAAATTTAAGAGAAGGTGCCCACCTGCATTAGTAGAAGAGGCTTCTTCAAAGAAGAGTTCCTAATAAGCAATGAAATCACAGATATAGCACCTCTCTATAGAGTAACAAAAGAACTGCCAAATGAATGGGAGGAGTTTAGTGATTTTGAAATTTATAGAAAGACAAGATTATTATAAGGTAATGTATATCCTTTTAATTTATTGAGGAGGAGAAGGTGGTTCATTGAAGAAAATCCCTCTAGCAAAGAAAGTAGGTATTATTATTATATCCATTTTGCAGGCGAAGAAGGTGAAATAAAAGATGTTAAATAGCTTGCCCATAATCACTTAACTAGCAATTGTCTGAAGTTCAAATCTAGTTCTTTCTGACATTGAGTACTGCACTCTATCCACTCTGCCATATTCCCACAATAGCCTTACAATTCTAAACATCCTTCTTTATCCAGCTTTTAGAAGCCAACATACCTCACATGTATCTGCTGAAGTATACAGAAGAGTCACATTATTGTCAATATCCCCCCATTCATCCAGAATCACAGGACCTAGAGTTCCTAGTGGGAAAATCAATAAGGATTAGTAGTCAATATTCAGATTCAACCTTAAGAGATGTTAAGACACTGACACAGGATGGAAGGGACAGTCCAAAATCTCAAAACTTCAAGACCAATGCTCCTTCCATTGCATCATTCCACTTTTATGTGGCTAGAGAGTTTCTAGAGAAGGCCTTAAGGGAAAGTAATGGGAAGTAGGTAGAATGACTTTTTGTTTCCAAGTTTGAGCTTTAAATTACACCTTTGGTGGTCCACAAAAATTGTTTCTTTTATGGAAAAGAAATTATCCCAAGCTTGTAATATTTAGCACCACAATCTGAAAACAAATGGCACCACCAAATTTCTTATACTTTCAGGCTATAGACCATGCTATGCTGCAATGAAACTGAATGAATGAAGTACCATTTGTTACCAGTAGCTAATTAAGGATGTATTGATGTTCCTTTTCTCTGAAGAACACTTCTTTGTGGGAAACTGTAGAGATACTGTCTCAATAAATTAGACAGAAAGGTAAGTTGTTCTTTTTTACTCAAGGGAAAAATTCTCTTCACAGAGCATCCAGGTTGGTATAACAGATATCTAGATGCTCAGAGATGGTTTCCTAATGATTAGTAATGCTTTTTCCTAAGAATGTGTATTGGGTCAAAAATTCAAGTCAAGTTGCTCATTTTTGCTGCTTGCAGCAGGACAACCACTAAGCAGTGGATTCCACCAACTATAGTTTGTGCAATTTGGATTGAGAGTCCAATGGAAATAGCAGGATCATAGTGTTTTTCAGCTTATTTTAGCCAGTGATGAATTGGAACAGCATTAGGCAGACACAGCCATCGATGACTTCTTAAATGATTGTTAGAGTGGAGGAAAAACCGAAAGCACATTTTTCTTTCTTTTCCCAATCTACCACTTTAGCACTCATGCCCCTATGTCCCAAAATACAGGGAAAAAAAGCTTTTGGTCATTCTTTACCAGCCCTTACACTATGTAGTCTGTCTCCCTCACCCCTATGACAATCATTGTGTGGGACTATGCTGCCATCTAAAGGTTATAAAAAGAAGTTTCCATATCTCTGAGGATGATGAGAAGACTCATCTTAGGGGGATGTCTCCTCTTTTATACAGTATCATCATAAATTTAGAGTTAGAAGAAATCCTTGAGGGCATCCAGTATACTTCTCAGATTTGACAGATGAGGAACTAAGAAGTTCATACAACTAGTAAGTATAGGTAGAACTCAGTCTTTTAACTGTGAATTGATCTATTAACTGATCAAAAGAGAGAATACTTGTCAAAGAACTTAATATGGTACCTGGCACATAATAGGTGCTATAGACCTGTTTATTCCCTTCCTTCTTTAATGGGCCAGCTTGATTCTCTGGAAATTCATCAAGGACTCAATGCAGGAGAAATTAGTGAAGGAATGATGGACTATGGTATCATAGAACTGGGAAGGAGATGTTCAGGTTTTTCCTTGCATTGTAGATGAGTTACTTGCCCATAGGATGGCACAGGTTGGAAGTAGTATAGAATCAAGTCTTGAATTGAGGTCTTCAACTTCAAAACCTTGGCTGCTTTCATTCACCATTCTGCTTTTGTATGACAAGAAAGTTTCTAGAGAAAATCTCATGGGAGAGGCATGGGGAACAAGGAGAGTGGTTTTTTGTTTCAGAGTCTGGGTTTTTAATTTACACTTCTGATGGTCCACACTAATTTTTTATGAAAAAAATTATCTCAAGTGAGAAATATCTCTCACTCAAAAAAATGTGCAGGATAAGTGGAGTATGTAGTGCTTTGCATAATAGAATTTCTGGCAGCTTTATCTGTTGTAATATCCATAACAAGAAATTAATCTTAATTAATTTCATTAACAAAAATACTTGGTAAATATCACTGGTCTAGAACCTCTACCAATGTATTGCTCTAATGGGATGGATGCAACCTAAGGTGTTCAAGTACATGTGTGTGTGTGTGTGTGTGTGTGTGTGTGTGTGTGTGTGTGTGTGTTGTCCATAATTCAGCTTGACTAAGTTTAGGAAGACTCACTATATTTCCAAAATAGCACTAGGGTGATATATGTTTTTTTCCACAACAATTAATGAGACAACCAGAAATGCTAATAGATTGTACAGTTATCCCTTCCACATCATGATTTTCCCCATTATGGTTTCCATATATTGTAGGTTGGTGTAAGAAATGAAATGGGGGGGAGGGGAATAGGGGGCGAAATTTGTAGCTTTGTAATAGTCAATGTTGAAGAACTACCCATACATATATTATGCAAATAAAAAGCTTTAATAAAAAAAATTAAATGAAATGGGAATTTTGGGGGAGTTTTGCAAAAGCCACAGATGATACAGAAAAAGTTTAGAAATGCAGAAATGTATAAAATATATATATATAGCATTATAACATCAACATATTTTATTTTTTAATGCTATTCAGACTTTTCTCATACAAAGGAAGTTTAAAAAATGTATGTGGATTTATCAGATCAAGTTGGGGGTAATGGTGTCACACCCCTAATAATCTCAATGTGGAAGGGATAACTGTATTCCACATTCACACAATTATGATTTACAGATCTCTAAAGTTTTGAAATATAAATAGGAAGCTAAGTTTATATTTTCTTGATAGCTGATTAAAACTCATGAGGAAGAAAAGAGTTTTAGAGATACTCTCATTTTTTCTCCTAACTCTTTTATTTGCCTTAAAAGGCAAGATAAAACTTTAAAAGTATTTTGAAATCTTTTAAAAGGCAAAAGACTTTAAAAAGTCTTTTATGAACCCTTCCAAGAAACCTCCTTGGGCTTGAAACCCATTCATATCACTCTGAGATTTCTTCTATGCCATTTTGTCCTTGTCTGAGTTGGTGTTTTTGTCTGCCCTGTCACCATAGTAGCTTTCTATGGTCAAAGTTCTTTTCTGTTTCTTGCTCATCTTCTTTCCTTTTCTTTTGGTATTTCCTCTTTTATTACTTTTGTGGCTGAGCTCTGCTTCTGGGGTAAAGGGGACACTGAGATTTGGCTTTAAGGACAGGGGCCCCTTGTGTTTGCAGGGGATAGCTTTGCCTACTCTTTTTAGTAAACAGCTTGATTTCCCAGAGTTTGCCTTCTGAGCTGGGACTGGAAGCTACCCCACTGATCTGCTCCTCTGCTGAACCAGGAGTGAGGGTCTTACTTGCTGATTTGCTATGATTAGAACCCTCTCATCGGTTTTCCCAGAATCTATCTGAGTTGGGCTGAAAACCCTTTATTGAAGGTTTTGCAGTCTATCTTGAGCTGGAGAGAAGTTTTATTCCTTCAGACTGTTCAGAGACTTGGTTTTTGAGGGAAACTCTAGGTATACTGTTTTAATAAATTAGACAATCCTAGAATTCCTGGAGTGTGGCTCTTTCCTTTTTTATCATCCTTCTTTTTAGCCTTTCATCTGCCAATATAAATCCTACCTAGTCCTCTTTGAAAGTTGGATTATGGGAGTGGGAGGAGGAATGGCAGAACCAAGATGGAAGAGAGTAGACAGGACTACCTGAGCTCTTCCTGGTTTCCCTCAGAATCAACACTAGATCAAACCTCTGAATGGATTTTGGAGTGACAGAACCCACAAATATTCAGAGTATAATAATTTTCCATCATAAATTATTTTGGAAGGACTTCAGGAAAGTCTGTTTCAATTGGGCAGGGAAAATACAAAAGATGTAAACTAGGGAGGCTCATAGAGGAGAGACCTGGCACAGGGAATCTAGTGAGAGGCTCTTAGCCAAAATACAGCAGCACTGAGACTCTGTCCTGGTTCAGAAGGTCAGTGGATTAGCAAACTAACTGTGAGACCTCCAATGCAACTACAGAAGGCAAAAAGAGAGCCCATAAGCAGCATAACAGGCAGGACATGTCTAGGCTCACCCAGCACAATGAGGAAACCTGCAGCACCACTGGCCCCAGCACAGGCAGTTAAAAGCCCCTGTATCCCTAGGGGCAGACATCAACCTTTAAAAATGAGCAAAAAAGCAAAAAGACCTCCAACCACAGAGAGACAAAAATATGGAGACAAAAATACCAGAACACAAGCCCAGAAGAGAACACCAAAGACAAAATGCCTCCAGATGAAGCCTCAAAGGGGAATATGAACTGGTCTCAAGCTCAAAAGGCTCTCTTGGAAGAGTTCAAAAAGGCTCTTAAAAGAGAGTTAGAAGAAAACTGGAGGAAAGAAATGAGAGCTTTGAATGAGAGTTTGAAAAAGGAAACAGAAATTGACTGAAGAAAACAATTCTTTAAAAATACATTTGGTGAAATGGAAAAAAAATACTGAAGAAAACAATTTATTAAAAAATAAATTTGGCAAAATAAAAAAAGAATTCAGTTCCTTGAAAAATAGAATTGCTGAAATAGAAAAAGAGAACAACTCCTTAAAAAATAGAATAGGTGAAATGGAAAAAAAAATTCAATGAACAAAACAAATCCTGTAAAAGTACAATTGGACAAATCCAAAAGGAAGTTTTAAAAAATCTAACTGAAGAAAATAATTTTTAAAAATTAGAATTGGATATAGAGAATTGTCTCATATTTATAAAAATTCAAGCCATTCTCCAATCAATAAATGGTCAAAGGATATGAACAGACAATTTTCAGAGGATGAAATTAAAACTATTTATAGTCATATGAAAAGGTGCTCCAAATCACTATTCATCAGAGAAATGCAAATCAAGACAACCCTGAGATACCACTTCACACCTGTCAGATTGGCTAAAATGACAGGAAAAGTTAATGATGAATGTTGGAGGGGTTGTGGGAGGGCTGGGACACTGATGCATTGTTGGTGGAGCTGTGAACGGATACAGCCATTCTGGAGAACAATTTGGAGCTATGCTCAAAAAGTTATCAAACTGTGCATACCCTTTGACCCAGCAGCATTTCTATTGGGCTTATATCCCAAAGAAATCATAAAGGAAGGAAAAGGCCCCACATGTGCAAGAATGTTTGTGGCAGCCCTTTTTGTAGTGGCCAGAAACTGGAAATTGAATAGATGCCCTTCAATTGGAGAATGGCTGAATAAATTATGGTATATGAATATTATGGAATATTATTGTTCTGTAAGAAATGACCAGCAAGATGATTTCAGAGAGGCCTGGAGAGACTTACATGAACTGATGCTGAGTGAAACGAGCAGAACCAGGAGATCATTATACACGGCAACAACAGTACTATATGACGATCAATTCTGATGGACATGGCTCTCTTCAACAATGAAATGTTTCAAACCACCTCCAAATGTTCACTGAAGAAAGCCATATACACCCAGAGAGAGGGATGCGAAATGTGGACCACAACATAACATTCTCATACTCCTTGATTGATGTTTGCTTACATTGTGTTTCCTTTATCTGATATATCGCTTGTGTAGATAAGATTTTTCTTGCACACCAATGATAAGTTTGGAAATATGTATACATATATTTGATTTGCCAATATTTTAACATAATTAACATGTAGTGGATATCCTGCCATCTAGGGGAGGGGTGGGGAGTTGGGGGGAAAAATTTGTAGCGGAAAGCTATGTAAGGGTTATTGTTGAAGAATTACCCACACATATGCTATGCAAATAAAATAAAAATTAAAAAAAAATTAGAATTGGACAAATGGAAGTGAATGACTCAATGAAACATCAAGAATCAGTCAAATAAAACTAAAAAAAATGTTTTTAATAGGAAAAAATATAAAATACCTCACTGGAAAAACAACTGATCTAGAAAACAGATCCAAGAGAGACAATCTAAGAATTATTCGACTACATGAAAGCTATGATGAAAAAAAAGAGCCTGAACAACATCTTTCAAGAAATCATCAAGGAAAATTTCCCTGATGTCCTAGAACCAGAAGTTAAAATAATCATTGAAAGAATCCACCGATCATCTCCTGAAAGAGACCCCAAAATGAAAACTCCAAGGAATATTGTAACTAAATTATATAATTATCAGATCAAAGAGAAAAAAAAAACTGCAAGCAGCCAGAAAGAAACAATTTAAATATCAAGGAGCCATACTCAGGATTACTTAGCACCTCACAGCTTCCACTTAAAAGGCTCAAAAGGCCTGAAATATGATATTCCAGAAAGCAAAGGAGCTTGGACAACTGCCCGGCAAAAAACCAAGCATTATCTTTCAGGGGAAAAGATGGCATTAAATGAAATAGGGCATTTTCAATCATTTTTGATGAAAAAACCAGAGCTGAACAGAAAATTTAATCTTCAAATATAAGACTCAAGACAAGTATAAGAATGTTTAAAAAAAAAAAGAAAAAAAAAAGAAAGAAAGTTGAATTGTGGTTCTCTACACAATAGATATGGGATAATGTTTTGAGTGACCATCCCAGCAAATCTGTCTCCTTGCTGCCTATGGTCAATTTAGACATTAAAACCCATCTTAAATTTTCTTTAAAAGGTGTTGATTTCACACATATGAATTTTATACTTAAGTACCTTGAAAAGTGAGGTTTCGGAAACCATGGGAAAAATGGGCATTTGATGTATTTTGAAGTGCTTGCTGAACCATGTGTCCAAATAACATAATTCCATCCATGTGGGCAAGAACAAAGTCATCTTTCACCTAAAAGGAAAGGATTGTGGGGAGAACCCCACAAAAAATGTGAGTCTAGACCAATATTCCAGTTTTAAGCTCATATCAAAAGGGTATGTAGTTCAATTCAGTGGAAGACTAATGGAAGGGAAAATAGTCTGCATTTGAACATTATTTCATTTGATCCTCACAAATAGCACTATGAAGTAGATGCTACAAGTAGTTTTTTCCTTTTATGAACAAGGAAACTGAAGCTTAGAAAGCTTAAATGGCCAATCATCCAGCTAGTAAGTCTCAGGGGTGAGATTTGAAACTAGGCTTCTTGGCTTCCCAAGGCTTTCCACCCTAAGATAGGACATTAGCAGAGATGAGTTTTAGGGTCTCAAATGTAGCATGAGGGATAATAGCTTTTGGTCAAATCATATAATCCTACCTCTTTGTGTGCCTCATTTCAATTTAGACCCCTGACCCTCCAAGTTCCCAAGGCCCTCAGAATGCCCACTAGATAGCTAAGGTCCCCTACAGAAGGTTTCACCTTTCCAAATTTAGCCTTCTCAAGATCCTAGACTAAAAAAGTTTGAATAAACATTTTTACATGAAGTTAGTGATTGATAACCATTAGTTTGCTGCCCACCCTTCCTAGTGATATTTTAACAAAGGATAACAATCTAACCCAAGAATGAATCTCTACTGGTGACAGACTTGTCTAAGAGATACTTAGCAGGGGCAGGAAAGAGAGGTAGAATGAGAAGAAGCTTCTCATCCCTCATCAAATGCTGTTACCTATCAATGCCTACCAGAGAGGCAAAACTAGGGGACCTTTATCTTTCTACTTGAATGTGACAGATGTTCCTCTCAATATGAAGTTGTCATGACAATAGAGTAGTTTAAATCTAATCCTTAGCACTATGTGATGATAATAGTCTGTGAGAGGAAAACAAATTGTTGTCAAGTCTAGCATATGGGGCCCCATTAACCAGAACAAAGAAAATTGCACCAAATGTGAATTACCAATGAAATATTTAGTAGGTTGGATAAGCTGGATTTCGTAGCGTTCAATGTCACCACAAGGACGTTTTTCATGTAAGGAGCTGATGTGGTGTTCTCAAAATACTGCTTACTGAAATAAAAAGCATAGGTTCCCTTTTGAAAATATACTCAAAAACAGCTTTCTTAAAACATAAAAGAGGTCTAAAATCAGCCTCAAGACAATTTTCTCACGCATTTTGACCTCAAAAAAAAGTTGTATATGAGTCAAAAAATGTTCTATGACTCTATTTCTCTCTCTTTTTAAAATTATTTTCCCTAGTTACATGTTAGGAAACATTTTTTTTTGTTGTTGTTACACATGTACATTCTTTTTTTTTTTTTTTTTTTTTTTACATTTTCTTATGAATTGTGTTGGGGGAAAATATCAGAACAAAAGGGAAGGACTACAAGAAGAAAAAACTATAGAAAAAAAAAAGTGAACATAGTATGTGTTCTTTCTATATATGTGGGTGCCATTTTCTATCCAAAGTTTTGGGATTGCTTTGGGTCACTGAACTGCTGAGAAGAACCAAGTCTGTCTTAGTTGATCATCACACAATCTTGCTGTTGCCATGTACAATGGTATACAATGTTTTCTTGGTTCTGTTTGTTACATGGGCAAATCTTTCCAGGTCTTTCTAAATATCAGCCTTTTCATCATTTTTCATAGAATGAGAGATCTACATCTCACACTCCATGCTAAAATAAGGTCAAAATGGATACATGATTTAGACGTAAGGTTGATAGTATAAGCAAATTAGAAGAGCAAGGGATAGTTTACCTGTGAGATTTCTGGAAAAGGAAGGAATTTATGGCTAAAGAATAACTAGAGAATATTATGAAATGCAAAATAGACAACTTTGGTTACATCAAACTAAAAAGATTTTGCACAAACAAAACCAACACAGCCAAGATTAAAAGAGAAACAGAAAGATGAGAAAAAGTTTTACAGCCAGTATTTCTGATAAAAGCCTCATTTCTTAATATATAAAGAACTGAGACAAAAGAATACAAGTCATTCTTCAATTGATAAATGGTCAAAGGATATGAACAGATGATTTCATATGAAGAAATAAAAGCTATCCATAATCAAATAAAAAAATCTAAATCACTACCGGTTAGAGAAATGAAAATTAAAACAACTCTGAGGTACCACCTCACACCTCTTAGATTGGCTAAGATAACAAGAAAAGATAATGATAAATGTTGGAGGGAATATGGGAAAACTGGGACATTAATGCATTGTTGGTGGAGTCATGAAATGATCCAGCTATTCTGGAGAGCAATTTGGAACTATACCCAAAGGATTATAAAACTGTGCATACCCTTTGATCCAGCATCCCACTACTGGGTCTGTATCCCAAAGAAATAAAAGAAGGAAAAGGACCCACTGTGCAAAAATGTTTGTAGCAACTTTTTTTTTGGTGGCAACAAATTGGAAAATTATTAGAAGCCCATCAATTGAGGAATAACTGAATAAATTATAACATATGAAAGTAATAGAATACTAGTGTTCTATTAAAAAATAATGAACAGGCTGGTTTTAGAAAGGTCTGGAAAGATTTACATGAAGTAATGTTGAGTAAAACAAGCAGAACCAGGAAAACATTGTAAGTCATTTTTATTATATTAGCTCGGCCTACTCATGAGCAATTGATATTTTTCCAATTGTTTAGATCTGACTTTGTGTATAAAGTGTTTTGTGATTGTGTTCATTTAGTTCTTGGGTTTTATCTTGGCAGGTAGACACCCAAATATTTTATTTTGCTTACAGTTGTTTTAAATGGAATTTCTCTTTCTATCTCTTCCTGATGAATTTCATTAGTAATATTTAGAAATGCTGATAGTTTGTTGAGCTTATTTTATATCCTGCAATTTTGCTAAAGTTGTTAATTATTTCAAATAGGTTTTTAGATGGTTCTCTAGGATTATTTAAGTATATATCCTATCATCTTCAAAGAGTGATAGTTTTACCTTATTGTCTACTCTAATTCCTTTATTTTCTTTTTGTTTTCTTATGAGTAAAGCTAACATTTCTATTATAATATTGAATAATAGTGGTGATAATGGGTATTCTTGTTTCACCCCTGATCTTATTGGAAATGTACTTATCTTATCCCCATTATAAATAATGATTGCTAGTGGTTTTAAATAGAGGATATTTATCACTTTAAGGAATGATTTAAGATTAAGTATGATTTCAGTTAGTTTTGCTACTGATATAGTCGATTATGCCAATAGTTTTCCTTATATTGAATCAGCCCCGAATTCCTGGTATAAATCCCACTTGGTCATAGTGTATTATGTTGTTGATAAATTGTTGTAATCTCCTTGCTAATATTTTATTTAAAATTTTTGCATCAATATTCATTAGGGAGGTTGGTCTGTAATTTTCTTTCTCTGTTTTGGCTCTTCCTGGTTTAGGTATCAACAGCATATTTGTGTCATGGAACAGATTTAGCAAAACTCCTTCTTTACTTATTTTTCTAAATAGTTTACATAATATTGGAATTAATTTGTTCTTTAAATGTTTGATAGAATTCACTTGTAAATCCATCTGGCCCTATAGATTTTATTATTATTATTATTTTTAGTGAGTTAATTATTGCCTTGTTGGGTTATCTCTTTTGATAATCTTGACAATTTATATTTTTGTAAATATTCATCCATTTCAATTAGATTACTAAACTTGCTGGCATGCAGGTGGGCAAAATAGCTCCTAATTATTGTGGGGGTTTTTTTGTTTTTGTTTTTGTTTTGTTTTGTTTTTTGCTGAGGCAATTGAGGTTAAGTGACTTGCCCAGGGTCATACAACTAGGGAGTGTTAAGTGTCTGAGACCAGATTTGAACTCAGGTCTTCCTGACTTCAGGGCTGGTGCTCTATCCACTAAGCCACCTAGATGCCTCCTAATTATTGTTTTAACTTCCCCTTTGTTGGTGCTAAATTCACCCTTTTCATTTTTGATGATGGTAATTTGGTTTTTTATTTCCTTTTTCTAATCAAATTAACCCAATGTTTATCTGTTTTGTTGGTTTTTTCATTAAAAAATTAATCAACTCTTAATTAGCTGTTGATTATTATTGATTTGCTCAATAGTTTTCTTACTTTCAATTATATCAAGCTCTCCTTTGATTTTCAGAATTTCTATTTTGGTATTTAGTTGGAAATTATTTAATTTTAGAATTGGATTATTTAATTTCCAATTGATTTTTAGTCTATCTTTTCTTGGCCCTCAATTGAATATCATTTTTATTGCATTGTAATCTGAAAAGGAAGCATTTACTATTTTTGCCTTTCTGCATTTGATTGTGAGATTTGTATGCCCTAATATATGGTCAATTTTTGTGTAGGTGTCATATATTACAGAGAAAAGGATATGTTACTTTCTACTCCTATTCAATTTTCTTCAGAGACCTATTATATCTAAGTTTTCTAAAATTCTATTAATCTCCCTAGTTTCTTTCTTGTTTATTTTGTGATTAGATTTATTTAATTCTGAGAAGGGAAGATTGAAGTCCCCACTATTATAGTTTTGCTGTCTATTTCTTCCTATAACTGAAAACTCTAAGATTTTGGATGCTGTACCACTTGTTGCATATATATTTAGTATCAATACCAAGTCATTGTCTATGGTACCCTTTAACATGATGTAGTTTCCTTCTTTATCTCTTTTAATTAGATCTATTTTTGCTTTTGCTTTATCTAAGACTAGAATTCCTACCCTTGCTTTTTCTTTTCTTCGACTGAAGAATAACAAATTCTGCTCTAGCCTTTTGCACTTACTCTGTATGTATCTCTATTTCAAATGTGTTTCTTGTAAACATTATATTGTAGGATTCTGGTTTTTAATCCACTCAGCTATCTGCTTCCATTTTATGGGAGAGTTCATCCCATTCACTTTTCACACTTATGATTACCAGCTGTGTATTTCCCTCCATCCTATTTTCTCCTCTGTATATTTTTTTTGTTCTCTCTTTTCTCCCTGTCCCTTATGAGTAAGTGTTTTGCTTCTAACCCACCCAACTCTAAATCTGCCCTTCCTTTTATCATCCCTCCCCCTTTCTCTTACCTCTTTCTCCTAGTGTTTCCCTTCTATCCAGCCCCTCCCTTTTCTTTCCCCTTTCTCTTCCTACTTCCTTATAGGGTAAAATAAATTTCTATATCCAACTGAGTGAATGTTATTCCTTCTTTGAACCAAAACTGATGAGATTAAGCTTCAGACAATGCTTACTACCCTCCCTTTTTTCCCTCTATTGTAAAATGTCTTTTGTGCCTCTTCATGTGATCTAATTTATCCCATTTTACTTTCCTTTCCCTCTTCTCCCAATACAATCTTTTTTCCATCTTAATGTCTTTTTCTTTGATATCATCACATTAAGGTCAATTTACCCACAACTTCTGTGCCCCCTCTAACTGATCTGATAAAGGATACAGTTCTCAAGAGTCACAGATATCATTTTTCCATCTAGGGGTGTAAACAGTTCAATCTTTAAGTGATATATTTTTCTTTCCTGTTTATTTTTCTATGCTTCTCTTGAGTCCTATGTTTGAAGGTCAAAGTTTATGTTTAGTTCTGATCTTTTCAAAAGAAATAATTAAAAGACCCTATTTCATTGAAGATTCATCTCCTCCTCTGAAAGATGATGCTCAGTCTCACTGGGTAGTTGATTCTTGGTTTTCTAATCCCAGGTCTTTTGCCTTCCAGAATATGGTATTCTAAACCCTCCAATCCTTTATTGTAGAAGCTGCCAGATCCTGGGTAACACTGATTGTTGCTCGTTGATCCTTGAATTGTTTTGGTCTGGCAGTTTGCAGTATTTTTCCTTGAGATTACAGTTCTGTAGTTTTGCAAAAATGCTTTTTTGAGTGTTCCTTGTGGGATCTCTTTCCAGATGTGATTCTTTCAATGACTATTTCCCCTTCTGATTCTAGTATGTCAGGGCAGTTTTCCTTGATGATCTCTTTAAAAAAGCTATCCAGGATCTTTTTTTTGGTCATAGCCTTTATGTAGTTCAATAATTTTTAAACTCTCTCCTGGATCTATTTTCCAGATTGGCTGTTTTTCCAATGAGGTATTTTACATTTTCTTCCATTTTTTAATTCTTTTTAGTTTGTTTGATTGATTCTTGATGTCTCATAGAGTCATTAGTTTCCATTTACCCAGTACTAGTTTCTAAGGTAAGATTTTTTCAATTAGCTTTTGGATCTCTTTTACTCTTTGATTAATTCTATTTTTCAAGGTGTTTTCTTCAGTGGATTTTTTTTTTTTTTTGCATTTGATCAATTGTTCTTTTAAGGAATTGTTTTCTTCAGTCAATTTTTGTTCTTTCTTTTCCAAGCTGTTCTCTCTCTTACATACCTTTAGTTTCTTTTCCCATTTTTCCCTACTTTTCTTATTTGCCTTTTAAAATCTTTTATGAGAGCTTCCAAGAAGCCTCTTTGGACTTGAGACCAATTCATATCATCATTTGAGATTTCCCATGTGGGCATTTTGTCCTCTTTTGAGTTGGTGTTTTGGTCTTCCCTGTCACTATAGTAGCTTTCTATGATTGCAGTTCTTTTCTGTTTCTTGCTCATTTTTTTTCTTTCTTTCTTCTTTCTTATTTTGTGACTTTTAAGGTCAGGCTCTGCTCCTGGAGCACAGGGAGTGCTGCCCCAAGATTTTTGTGCTTCTCTGTGCCTTTCTTTTTGAGCATAGGTATTCTTTGCTCACAGCAGGGGTAGCCTTACCTGCTTTCTCCAGGCAATAGTTTGATTTCCCAGGTTGTCAATTTGCTTTCTGAGGTAGAACTGGAAGTGTGCACTGTTACTGAGCCAGGACCAAGGATCTTAGTTGCTGAACCCTCTTACTGGCTTTTTCAGACACCATCTGAGCAGATCTGAAAACCCTTTTACCCCAGCAAGACTGACCTTTCTTGAAGTCCTTTCAATATATTTTGAATTGGAAAGTAGTTTTATTCCATTAGACTCTGTTCAGACTTGGTTTCATGTGATTTTCGAGGGAAACTGGGAAAGCTCAAGCAGCTTCTGGACTTCAATCTGTCATCTTGTCTTTGCCCCTCTTAGAATTGACTCCACTGCTCTTAATAGTTTTTCCCCACACTGGAATGTGAGCTCTTTGAGAGAAGAGACTGTCTTTTGTTTTTCTATGTGTCTGCAATGATTAACTCAAAGAAGGGACTTAAGAAATGCACGTTGACTGACACAAATTCACTTTTTCTTACTCCTCTCTTGGTTTATTTTGACCATGAAGAAAACAAGATTCTCCTAGCCAATAAGCCAATATTTTCTTTAGACTTTTTGTATGTAAACTGATGCTTTTGAAGTTAAATTACACTGGTATATTAGACAATATTCTTTTTAACTTTTACAGATATTGGTATCTGAGTAGAAATCAAGATTGGACATTCAAGCTTATTTAACAGATGAGGAAGGAGAAGTAAAAATAAGTTTTGTACTTTTCTGATGTTGTTTTTTAAATATGCTGGGGATCCAAGTTTTCTAATTAATAATAACATTTGTTGAGAACTTTAAAATTTTCAAGTTATTTTACAAATATTATTAGTTTTATCCTCAAAACTAGAAAGAAAGTGCTCTTATTTTATTTACATTTTACAGATGGGAAAACTGAGGCTAAGTGACAGAGTAACACAGCTAGTAAGAGTTTAAAGATGCATTTGATCTCAGATCTTCCTCATTCCAGTCCCATTGCTATCCACTGTACCACCTGCTTCTTAATTACTTAGCTACTTGAATACTTTTTAAAAGCACCCTTTATAAATCTGACAGAAAGTTCAACATTTCTTCTCATATTTTAATATAAAGTCCAATTAATTGAGAATGGGGTTCAACCTGAAGGACCCCAAGGAGATTGAAAATTAAATAACTTAAAAAGAGCATCCTTAGGATTTATCAATAAGGCTTCCTAGAGAGAGTATGATGACAATAATGAGGAATTCCCTCAGGAAGGATTCCGGAAATAAAGGAATACAAGAATTAGAAATTTAAATATGGCCTACTTCAGGATTGTTACAAACACATTAGTTGGAGATAGTATAGAACAGCAGAAAGACCATTGGCCTGGAATCTGAAGATCTGAGTTCAAATTTATCCTCTAATGCATACTGCCTATAAGATGAGAGGTACTTTTCTGGGCCATCGATTCTTCATCTATGAAATGAGAAGTTTGAACCAGAAGTTGTTGGCTAAATATACTAAGACCACTGAAGCATTCCAACCCTTGTGACTGGCCTGAATCTTTTTGAGCATTGAACATTGAGCTCAAACAGAAGAGCATGTTTCTCCCATTGCAATGAAAATACAACCAACCAAATGTATTTAGTGTGGATGATAAGATTAGGAAAATATGACATGTAGTGAATAAAGTAATAAAGCCTTTGGTTTGAACTTTTAAAATTTGAACTTAGATGACTGATAATTAATCATCCCCTTAGACAAGGAAATAGTCATGTGACTCAAAATAAAGCAAGTGGGCAAATGACCGAAGAACCACTACTTACTAAGTTTCAATTGGCTCTTCTCTAAAACTGAGTCTATTCTAAATTGTTATAGTAGCTATAAGGAAGGAGGGAGGTTAAAAAAAAATAAAGATGGGAGAAGAGAAGAGGATTCCTTATCCAAAATTCTTCTTCCCTGGTTTTAAGGAGAGAATTTTTTAAAAACCTCTACATATTTTATAGCTTATATTTCCCTAAGGACAAAGATCAGTTATACAAGTCAGGTCTTTTTATCTACAGCTTACCTCTTATCAAAACAGGCTTAATGAAAGTAGACTGGGAGCAAAGGCTGTTTATAATGGAAAGAATTATTACATTCTTAGGTGTACAGAACTAATAGACTTCGCTAGGCAGGTGAGTGAGAGTTGAGAGTAATGGAGCTTTCAAATTCCTATTCTATTTCATCTCACAATGAATTCTAATCTGGTGACTGGTATACTCAGTGATACTGAGTATAATCAAATGAAATTTCCAGCTGCCCTCAGACATCACTTCAATTTCAACAAGTGCAAAAATAAACTCATTATCTTCCCCCCAACCCACTCCCACCTGCCAAACTTGTTTTTCTTCTTCTTCCAACCTTCTTTATTTTCTGCTTATGATTCTACCATCCTCTAACTGATATAGACTTTAAACCTTGGAATCATCTATGATTCTTCCTCATCTCTCTCCCTATCCACTCTACCTCTAAAATATCTTTCATATTCCTTTATTTCTTTCCACTCTCAGTGCCTGAATCACTTCTGCCTAAACTATTGTATTAATCTCCAGACTGATTTTCCTTGAATCCATCCTACAAATAATTACCTGATACTTCTGAATGCACAGTTCTTATGACATTATGGCCCCATTCAAATTTTCCCATGAATCTCCATCATGTCATCTACTTAGTAGAGTCCATTTTACTTAGTCTGGTATTCAAGATCTTCAGTAATTGGGCTCCATCATATCTTTCCAGCTTTATCTTTTGCTGCTTTTCTTCACTCACTTTATACTATGGCCAAATTGAACTTCATCATTTTCCCATCCCTACCATTCTCTCCTGTCTCCATGCCTTTGCTTATGCCATTCCTAATGCTTGTAATTCCCTTCCATTGAGATCTTCCTGTTGAAATACTGTTCGTTCTTCTCACTCAACTCAAATATTACAGCCCTTTTCTCTGATTTCTTCAGTTAGAAATCAATTCTCCATCTTCTGAACTTTCACAAAGCTTTGTTTTATTAGTAGACAGAGCAGGAAAAAATAACTATAACAGCTTTATTTGTACTACTGACAGTTTACAGAGCACTTTCAATAAATTTCATTTTGAACCCCCCCATTTATTTATTATATTTCACTTTTTATAATATTTAGCTATATATATCTTATTTCCTTTTAACAGATTGTAATCTCTTTGAGGTTAGAAATCATGTCATATGTTTTTGCATCTCTTCAGTCAAGTAGAATGCCTTATGAATTTCAGCTATCCAATAAACATTGGTTGAAAATCACTCCCTGGCTCTCAGTACTCTCATTTACAGAATAAGAAAATTAGGTTAGATCATTTTTAATGTCTCCTGCAGTCCTGTGATTTTTAATTTAATGGAATTTAAAGAAGAAATGAAGCTATAGTTCAAAAACAGTATTTATCTTTGGTACATAATCCACAGATGTATCAGGAGACTGTGCTTCATAGGAAAGAATATTTGAGACCATAGCTTAAGAGTCACAAAGGACCTTAGAAGCTATTTAGCACAACCCCATCATTTTATATGGGAGAAAACGGGGGCCCAGGTAATGAGCTTCAGAAGTGGGATTTGAACCCAAGGCTTCTCAGCCTAGACCTAATGCTCTATTCCCTGTATCATTTTCCTTCATCATAGTCTCAAAAGGTAGAGAGTGCTCAGAACAATACTCACTTGAAAAGATCCACTAGAATGATGATGATGTCTTCATCAGATTTATAATCACCCATGAGGTTATTAACAGAATCTGGAGTGCCACACATGATAATCACTGTGAGGGGAAGGAAAAGAGATAAAGCTAGACATAAAGAGAATACAGAAACTCAGAGAAGGAGTTGATCCCAGAGGTCATCTAGTCTAATTCACACCCAAACAAATCTCTCTACAGTAACACAAGCAATGATGATTCAGCCTCTATCTGAAAATCTCCAGAAGGAGGAAATTCCACACCTCCTAAGACAGCTATTTTCCTATGTGTGTGTACATACACACATGTATGTACATATATGTGTCTTTATATACATATATGTGATGTGTGTGTGTTTTGTGTATATGTGTGAATATAATCAGTAAACATTTGTTAAGCTCTTACTATGTACCAAGTATTTGTTCTAAGTGCTGGGAATATAAAAAAAGGAAAAAAGAAGCTCTGCTTTCAAGAAGTTTAAAAATCTAATGTGAGGGACAACACACAAACAAATATATACAAAGCAAACTATATAAAGGATAAATAGGAAGGAATTAAAAGAGGGAAATTACTGGAATTAAAAGGGGTTGGAGAAGCCTTCCTGGGAAAGTGAGATTTTAGTTGGGACTTAGGAAACCAGGGAAGTTAATAGAGGAGGAGTGTTCCAGACACGGGGGACAGCCAGAGAAAATGCCTAGAGCTGGCTTGTTTTGGCTAGAGATGGCTTGTCTTGTTTGTGTAAGAGCCATAAGGCCAGTGTCATTGAATTGAAGAGTATGTGTTGGGGAGTAAGGTGCAAGAAGACTGGAAAAGTAAAAACAAGTTAGGCTATGAAAAGCTTTGAATACCAGACAGAATTTTGCATATGTTCCTAGAGACAATAGGATGCCACTGGAATTTGAGTATGAGGGTGACATGATTGGATGTATGTTTTAGGAAAATTACTTTAGTGACTGAAGAATGAATTGGAGTGGACAGAGACTTTGACAGGCATACCCAGTAGAAGGCTGTTGCAATCTTCTAGAAATGAGATGATGAGGGCATGCACTAGAGTGATAGCAGCATCAGAAGAGAGAAGGGAAGGTGACAGTTGGAAGCAAAATACTTCTGAGTAGGGACAATGTGAAAAAAAAAAGTAAGATAAACAGGGGAAAGGGGGAACAAAATGGAAAGAATTACAGAAAGAATAACTGTGAAATTTTTATGCAATTTTCTCTAATAAAAATCTCATTTCTCAAATATATGCAGAACTGAGCCAACTTTATAAAAATGCAAGTCATTCTCCAAATGATAAATGGTCAAAGGATATGGATATACAACTGTCAGATGAAGAAATCAAAGATATCTGTATTAATGTGAAAAAATGCTTTAAATCACTATTGATTAGAGAATGCAAACTAAGGTACATATTAGCCATTGGTTAGATAATATGACAAAAAAAGAGAAAGAAAATAAATGTTGGAAAGGATTATGGGAAAATTGACACACTAATACATTTTTGATTGAGTTGTAAACTAACCCAGCTATTCTAGATAGCAATTTGGAGCTCTGCCCAAAGGACTAGGAGCTGTGCCTACTCTTTGACTCAGAAATATCACTACAAGATCTACATCCCAAAGGGACTAAAAAACAAAAAGGATGTATATGTACAAAAATACTTATAACAGCACTTTTTGTAGTGGCAAAGAATTGTAAATTGAGGAGATGCTTATCAATTGGGGAAAGCTGAACAGATGGTATATGATTGTGAGGAAAGACTGTTATATTATAAGAAATAATATCAGAGCAGTATGCTCTCAGAAAAACCTAGAAAAAATTACATTAAATGATTTAAAGTGAAATAGAACCAGGAAAATATTGTACACAATAACAGCAACTGTGAATGATTTAGTTATTCTCAACATAATAGAATGTTCTAATTAACATGTAGTGATATCCTGCTATCTAGGGGAGGGATGGGGAGTAGAGAGGAAAAATTTGTAACAGAAAGCTTTGTAAGGGTTAATGTTGAAGAATTACCCATACATATGTTTTGCAAATAGAACAAAGGGAAAAAAAACATAATAAAATGTTCTAAGATCAAAGGAAATTTTTTTCAAACTTTTATTTTTCTTCATTGAAAGAGAGCAGGTAGGGGTACCCCATGTTGTGAGCAAGACACCAAACACTAGGGGCTCCTGATCAAAGCCAAGGTTCAGAGCTACACAAGAAACTTTGGACAGCACCTGTGTATCCCAAGAGCAGAGTTCAACCATGAAAGTCACAAAATGGGGCGGGGAAGAGAAAGAAAATTAGCACGATACAGAAAAGAACCTTTTCTGTACACAAAAACATCAACTCAAAAAATAACAAAGTTCCCACATGAGATATTTCAAAAGGTGATATGAATTGGTCTCAAGCCCAAAAAGGCTTCTTGGAAGCATTCATAAAAGATTTTAAAAAGCAAATAAGAGAAGAAAAATTAGGGAAAGAAATGAGAGGTATGCAAAGAGAGATGGTCAACAGCTTGGAAAAGAATTCCTTAAAAATACAATTGGTCAAATGCAAAAAAAAAAAAAAAAATCCACTGAAGAAATCAATTCCTTAAAAATCACAACTAGCCAAATTTTAAAAATCCACTGAAAAAGCCAACATCTTGAAAAATAGAATTAATCAGATAGAAAAAGAGATACAAAAGCTAACTGAAGTAAATCCCTCATTATAAACTAGAAGCAGACAAATGGAAGCTAATGACTCTATGAGATATCAAGAATCAGTCCAATAAAATAAAAAGAATGAAAAATACCTTTCTAGAAAAATGCCGACCTGGAAAATAGATCTAGGAGAGACAATTTAAAAATTATTAATCTACCTTACACACTTCTCAGATTGGCTAAGATGACAGGAAAATGGATGTTAGAGGGGATGAGGGAAAACTGGGACACTAATATATTGTTGGTGGAGTGGTGATCCAACCATTCTGGAGAACAATATGGAACTATGCCCAAAGGGCTATCAAACTGTGCATACCTTTTCATCCAGCAGTGTTTTTACTGGGTGTGTAACCCAAAAAGATTGTAAAGATGGGAAAAGGCCCCACATGTACAAAAATGTTTGTGGCAGCCCTTTTTGTAGTGGTAAGAAACCAGAAACTGAATGAATGTCCATCAGTTGGAGAATGACTGAATAACTTATGGTATGTGAATGTTATGGAATATTATTATTCTATAAGAAATGATTACAGAATGATTTCAGAGAGGCCTGGAGAGACTTACACGAACTGATGCTAAGTGAAATGAGCAGAACTAGGAGATCATTGTACATGGCAACAACAAGATTATATGATGATCAATTCTGATGAAGTTGGCTCTTTTCAACAATGAGATGATTCAGACCAGTTCCAATGATCTTATGATGAAGAGAGCCATCTACACCCAGAGAGATGATTGTGGGAAATGAGTATGGATCACAATATAGTATTTTCACTTTTTTGTTGTTGCTTGATTGCACTTTGTTTTCTTTCTCATTTTTTCCCTTTTTGATCTGATATTTCTTTTTTTAATTAAGGCCTTTTATTTTCAAAGCATATGCATTTTCAACATTCACCTTTGCACAACAACTAAAAGATCATTAGTAACTTTAGAGAGAGTAGATTGGTGGAATGATAATGTTGGAAGCCAAAATGTAAGGAATTAAGAAAAGAGTAAGAGAAGAGAAAGAGTAGGGCCCTATTGAAGACTGTCTTTTCAAGGAGTTTAGCTACAAAGGATAGAAGAGACATAGGTTGATAGTTAGCAGTTACAGAAGGATCAAATGAAATTTTGCATTTATCTCTAATTTTAAATCTATTTTACTCAACTTAATCCATTGCTCTAGTCTGTCAAAATCCATTTGGATCTTGACTGTGCCATGCATTGGGTGAGCTATCCCTCCCATCTTCAAAATGATTGCTAAATTGACAGGAATGCTTTCTATGACATCCAAGTTAATTATTAAAGTGTTCAACAACACAGGGTCAAGGACAGCTCTCTGGGGCATTCCACTGGACACCTCTTTACAAACCAATATTATAACACCTCTAACGTTTATGTATTTGCTTAAGCTGCTTCACAGACCTAGAGTATACTCCTTTATCACCACTACCTTTTAGAATCCTCATCTTGTTTCAAGGATCAACTCAAGTGCCACTTTCTCCGTGATTCTAATCCCTCTCATCCATAATACCTCTAATTTTTTAGTTTTTTCTCCCTGCTAAAATAACTTAGCATTGAACAATCTGTGAAAATATTATAACCACCTATTGCCACAGTGGAATTTAAATTTCTTGAAGACAAAATCTCCTCCATTTTTGTCTTAGGACAGCTAAATGATATAATGGATAGAGTGCCAGGTCTGGAGTTAGGAAGACCTAAATTCAAATCCAGCTTCAATTATTTATTAGCTATGGATCCTAGGCAAGTCATTCAATGTGTTTGCCTCAGTTTCCTCTTCTGTACCAAAAGCTGGAGAAGGAAAAGACAAAGCACTCCAGTATCTTAGTCAAGAAAAACAGGGTCAGCATACCTAACACCACATACCAAGATAAGATCTAAATGGGTTCATGATCTAGATATAAAGAGGGACTTTGTAAGCAAGTTAGAGGAACGTAATATAGTTTATCTCTCAGACCTGTGGAGATGGAATAAATTTATGTCCAAAGAAGACCTGGAACTCCTAATTGAACACCAGATGGATAATTTTGATTATATTTAGTTTAAAAGTTTCTGTACAAATAAAACAAATGCAGACAAGATTAGGAGGGAAGCATCAAATTGGGAAATCATCTTTATATTTAATGGTTCTGATAAAGGCCTCATTTCTAAAATATATAGAGAATTGTCTCATATATATAAGAATTCAAGCCACTCTTCAATAGATAAGTGGTCAAGGGATATGAACAGACAATTTTCAGATGATGAAATTAAAACCATCTCTAGTCATATGAAAAGTTGCTCCAAATCACTATTGATCAGAGAAATGCAAATTAAGACAACTCTGAGGTACCACTACACACCTGTCAGATTGGCTAAAATGACAGGAAAAGATAACGATGAATGTTGGAGGGGATGTGGGAAAACTGGGACACTAATACATTGTTGGTGGAACTGTGAATGGATCCAACCATTCTGGAGAACAATTTGGAGCTATGCTCAAAAAGTTGTCAAACTGTGCATACCCTTTGACCCAGCAGTGTTTCTACTGGGCCTATATCCCAAAGAGATCTTAGAGGAGGGAAAGGGACCCACATGTGCAAGAATGTTTGTGGCAGCCCTTTATGTAGTGTCTAGAAACTGGAAACTGAAGGGATGCCCATCAAATGGAGAGTAGCTGAATAAATTATGGTATATGAATGTTATGGAATATTATTGCTCTGTAAGAAACGACCAGCAGGACGATTTCAGAGAGGCCTGGAGAGACTTGCATGAACTGATGCTGAGTGAAACGAGCAGAACCAGGAGATCATCATACACAGCAGCAACAGTATTACATGATGATCAATTTTGATGGACATGGCTCTCTGAAACAAAGAATTGTCTCAAACCAGTTCCAATTGTTCACTGAAGAAAACCATATGCACCCAGAGAGAGGGATATGAAATATGGACCACAACGTAACATTTTCATGATCTCTATTGATATTTGCTTGCATTGTGTTGCCTTTCTCTGATTTTCTTTTTTTTTCTTGTAGATAGGATTTTTCTTGCATAACTTGTCAAGCATTTCAACATTATTAACATGTAGTGGACTTCCTGCCATCTAGGGGAGGGGAGGGGACTGGGGGTAAAATTTGTTTATTTATTTATTTTGTTGAGGCAATTGGGGTTAAGTGACTTGCCCAAGGTCACACAGCTGTTACGTGTCTGAGACCAGATTTGAACTCAGGTCCTCCTGACTTCAGGAGTGGTGCTCTATCCACTGCGCCACCTAGCTGCCCCCTGGGGGTAAAATTTGTAATGGAAAGCTTTGTAAAGATCAATGCTGGGGAATTACCCATACATATGTTATACAAATAAAAAGTTTTAATAAAAAATAAATAAATAAATAAAAGAAAAATAGGGTCAGGAAGAGTTGGACTCAACTGAACAACAATATTTTTATCTTGGTATTCCTAGTATCTATTACAGAGATTGGAAACTTGTTTTTCTGCCAAGGGCCATTTGGATATTTACAAAATCATTCATAGGCCACACAAAATTATCAATTTATAAACAAACTTAAACAGTGAGAGATTATTGTACCTAGCTTTCAACTCATCTTCACCTGCTGTTGCTTTGGCAAGGCTAGACTAAATGATTTCACAGAGCTTATATGGTTAGAAATTCCCCACCCCTGCTCTATTACATAGTAGTCACTGAATAAATGTTTGCTGAATTGGACTATGATGACTCCAAATGCATTGTGTGCTATCATCTAGTCCCCTCTGGATCATGTTAATCAGGATAACATGGGAGAATTTATCAAAGTACTTTTATCATGTCTACAGCATTTATCTAATATTAACTGTCAAAAAGAAAAATTAAGTTAGTCTAATATAACTTATTTTTGATAAAGTTACTGTGTTAGCTTTTAGTGACCACTGCTCCACTAAGTACTCACAAAGTGTTACTTCAGTAGGAAATTCAATGATTTTTTCAGTAATAAAAGTCAAACCCAATTAGCCTATAGTTTTACAGACTCCATTATCTTGCATTATCAACTATCCTACTCTCCCACTCTGTATACACTCCTTCCTACACAATTTGGCATCCAGACCTGAGTAAAATATTTCATATATGATTTGGCCACAACAGAGAAACTATGCATAAAAAAGATAGTTGTATGAACCCAACATCCCCCTAAAACTCTCCTACTCCTGAACTCATTACTCAATAATTAATGTATTCCCAGCTCATCATATTCTGCTCATCTAAGGAATTATGAAACTTCCAGCTGTTATTGTTCATTCTCCATCCTCCACTGCCCACTGTCTTATTCTCATCCTCCTCAACACAAACCCCTATTCCCCAGCATTCCACAAATGAACTTGTTTTCATCTTAAACCTTTTGCTTTCTCACTTTTTATTTTTATTTTCTTGCTCTCACTGTCAATTGCTAAATTTACTTATTTTCCATCACCTATGTTTCATCCCACTTCAGGTCTTACACAGTATTGTTTTTAGCCAAGATTTTGCTATTTTTTACAGATGTTCCACTTCCATATTTATGAATGCTGAAATTTCCTATCTGATCACAATCTATAGTCATTCTACCTCTCTTTGTGCCTTGCAAATTAAGTCTGCTCTTTATCCTTACTGGGATCTCAGATCCCTCAATTCCTTGTTAAGCCATCATCTCTGCACTATTTACTCTCTCCACCCTTCCCTGTCTCAATCCTACAGTGAACCCTACACCATCTTCTTATATAGCATTCCTTGTCCCTTGATCTTATCATCAATCTTGCTCTACCAAGTCTTAGTCTAGGATTTGCTTGCACCATTTGCAGCCTACATTCCCACTTATATGCCTTTGAATGAAGCTGGAAAAAACCATGAAACTGCTGATTGGATTTACAACAAATATAGATTACATAATCTTAACTAGGCCCTTATGATGGCAAAGCAATGCTTTTCCTACCTCCTGAATTGATTTGCTTTCTCACTCACCAAATCACCAATTCTAAATCTTTTCATCCCTTCCACCATGGATTCCCCTATCTCAACCTTCTTAGTCAAAAACTTTAGCTCATTTTTCACTGAAAAATTGAGGCCATTTGTAAAGAGCTCCCTCTTCTATTCTCTTCCTTATTTTATATCACATCAGACTTCCTTTACTATCTCCTCTTTCACCTCTATTTTATATAAGAAGGTGACCCTTCACTTTTTCAAAGTTAACCCCTCTACATGCACAAGTGACCCCATTCTATTCTGTTTTCTCCAGCAAATTGTTCCCTCTAATCCTCTAATCTCTCTGTCTGGTGACTGCTTTTACTACCTACAAACACACCAATATCTTTTTCATCTTCAAAAAAGCCTTCATTGGGTCCATCCATCCCTACTAGTTGTTATTCTTTATCTCTGCTTCCTTTAATGACTCAAGTCCTTGAGAAAATCATCTACAATAGGTATGTCTACTTCCTTTTACTCTCACTCACTTTGTATTTTTATTTATTTTTTTTCCTGGGCAATTGGGGTTAAGTTACTTGCCCACGGTCACACAGCTAGGAAGTGTTAAGTGTCTGAGTCCAAATTTGAACTCAGGTCCTCCTGACTTCAGGGCTGGTGTCTATCCACTGCACCACCTAGCTGCCCCCTCTCTCACTTACTTTTTAACATTCTACAATCTGGTTTCCCACCTCATTATTCAAATTAAAACTACTCTCTTCAAACTTACCAGTGATCTCTTAAACAACAGATCTAATGGCCTTTTTTTAATCCTCATCTTTCTTGATCTTTCTGCAGCCTTTGACAACCATTGAGAATCTTTTTCTCCTTGATATTCTTTTCTCTCTAGGTTTCTTTCCTGAACCTCATCTTACCTGTCTGACTATTCCTTCTCAGTCTGTTTTGCTAGGTCTTCATCCAGATTGTGCTTATTAACTTTTGGGTGCCCCCCAAGACTGTTCTGAACTTTCCTTTCTCTATACCATTTCATTTGGTGAAAATTTCCAAGGTCAATTATCATCTCTAGATGATTCTCAAAACTATTTCTCTACTCCTAAACGCCAATATCACATCTCAAGCTCAACATATACAAAATTGAATCCATTATCTTTTTCTCAAAACTATCCTCTCTTCCTAATTTCCCTACTGCTGTCCTACTCACCAAAAAGCACCAGAATCCTACCATTCATCCCCATTCACAATCTTAAGTATTATCCTCAAAACCTCAGTTTCTCTCATCCCCTGTATCCAATCCTAAAGCCTGTGTAACATCACTCTGTTACATTTCTTTCTCTCCTCTCTGATATTGTAACCACCCTAGTACACTCGCATCATTTTATATGGATAATACTGCAATCGCTTTCTGGTTGGTCTCCCAGATCAAATTTCTCCTCACTCTAGTCCATCTTCCATTCAGCTATCAAAGTGATCTTCCTAAAGCAGAACTATTAACCCCCCACCCCCATTCAATAAACTCTGGTGATGCCCTATTATCTCTAAGATCAAATATAAAACCTATTTGGCTTTTGAAGCCCTTCATAATCTGGACCTTTCCTATATTTCCAATATTCTTACAATTTACTCCACACCCACCACAATTGAACACTGAAAATTCTATTTTCTTATTTTAGCACAGATTTTGGAATTTTATTCAATAATTAATATAAGCAAATAAAATGGGGGCAATAGCACAAATCATACAAAATAGCAGAAAATCTAAAAATACAACCTTGAAAAAGATAGCAAGAATAACATACTTGATTTGGAGGAAGAAAAATAATAGATTTTAGAAGAGGCTGTTGTGAAGAAACAAGTTGGAAAGATTTCTTACCATTGCTTTTCCTGTTTTTATTCTTCAAGACATGGTGAAAGTCTTCGTGATTTCTCAACACATCCTTGAAATGAAGTTTCTGTGAGAAATAGGAAACTCCAGCTTCCAGAGCATTGACATACCTAGAAGACAATAGAAATACTGACAAACCAATTTGCAATTCTCTGTAACTTTCTACACTCTCAAATTAACTGAATTGTTTATTAGATTGCTTTCAAGAATTTGTCTGACTATCATTCTAATGATAAACAAATGTCATGATTAATGGAGTTGTTCACACTAACAGGATCTTGTTATACAGAAGACACATAAAAAAACCCCCAAAAATGTCAATTATCTCTCCTGGAGAATGAAGTGTTCTTTAAAAATAAAAAATGAAAGAAGCTCCAAATATTATATTATAAAGGAAAGAAAATATTGGAATCCAATATTCCAAAAGACAAAAGACAGCTTCTTACAATCATGAATAATTTAATTCTGTAAGTCTGATTATAATCATGAGGGCTAATGAGAATTTGGGAAAGAATTTTTGTCTTCTAACTTTCAGATCTGAGCAAAGACAAATGTGGTTCTAGAATCTCTTCAGGGAAAGGTTCCTAGAGGGAGAAAAAGATTTCAGGAAGAAGTAACTGTGTGAAAGAACTGGCACCTAGTTGGAAAATGGATTCTTAATAGAATAGAGAACTTTTAAGCATTTCTAATTTTTTTTTAAATGGAACTTGAAGCACAAACACAGGAGAAAATAGAAATCTTTTAGAAAGGTAAAGAAAAGCAATTGAAAAAGTTTAAGTGATAACAGAGGAAAAGAGAGAACAATAGTCCCTTCAAAAGTCCAATATCTTTAAGGGTCACAGAGAAAGCTAAGAAAGACAAATACCCAGGTGAGATTTCATTCTGTCTTGTTTGTTTTTTAAAAGTGAGAAAGAGAAAGTAAGAGAAATACAGTAAGGAAGAAAGGAACTTATTATTTCTCACAAGTAGAATGAGTGAAAAGAAAAGTATACAAACATAGAGGAGGGTTGCATAAAGGGAACATCCAATGAGCTTTATTCCTTTACCAGTGGTGTACTGATAAATGCTTAACAACCAGTTTTCTGTGGATGTTTAAGAGACAAACTTAAAAGTTTAAACATTTTCTCTATTATTTTCTTAAGTCTAGACGATCAACAAAACAATGAACCAAGTTCTGATATGTAATTTTTCTCATTTCTAAATTTCCTCGAAATGCCAATTATATAAAAACCATCACAATAGTGAATAACAAACAAATCCATTTATCCAAGATGATAGCAAACAGAAATCAGATATAATCTGAGAGCAAGATATCTTAATTCAACAGAAAGTTCCCCAACTCACACAAGAAGAAATTATCCAAAGATAATGTGAGACACCTAGAAATAGAAATGCCTTCAAGGTGCCAATTCTTCTACACAGTGACTTTTTCATGAAGTCTTTCTCTCAAGGAATATTTTCCTGAAGAGATCCTAGAACTACATTTGTCTTTACTCAGATCTGAAAACTAGAAGATTAAAATTTCCCAAACAAATTTTCCCCAAACTAACTCTGTGCTTCAGGCAATCACAGTATCAAGAAATCATTCTTTCAACTCATGAGGAAAGTCTTATACAAATAGTTTAAACTCAGGGTTCTATATGTAAGGAGATAGATACGTAGATAGGTAGGTAGGTAAGTGGATAAGTAGATAGATTAGCATCTTTGCAAAAACATGAGCTAGGACACAAAATCTTCATAAACAAGAGAAAAGTAAAAATATTAAACACATACTTTATTGACCACAATTGTCATAACAATGACTTTCAAATAAGTGAACTTTAAAGAATGGATCTAAAGTTAAACAAAGACTAGAAATTTAACCCTATAAAATATGTGGGTCAGTGAACAAATCATAGAAATTATGGAAATTTTCATCAAAATGACATTAATTAGCAAATATAATCAAAATTTTAAGATTCAGCCAACATGGCCTTTTAGGGATTGTCTATTTATCTAAATATCTGCATCAACAAAGGAAAGAAAAGGCAAATCAATGAAGTAGGCATGCAGCAAGTGTGAGGGAAGAACTATGAAAGAATCAAATCAAGGGAGAAGGACAGCAGGGGTTGATGGAGGAAGAGACAGGAAACCTAAGTGATGAAAAGAAAACAGGAAAATTCACAATCAATTCAAAAGAATTAAAAGAAATTATTAGAAACTATTTGCCCAACTATACACCAGCAAAAATGATAGCTTACATGAAATGGATGAATACTTTTAAAAACATATTATTTCAAGATAAACAAAACAAGAAATAAAGTTTTAATAAATCAGTCTCATAAAAAGAAATTGACCAAGATATAAATGAACTTCCAAAGAAATTAATTCACTCATCCCTAAGGACCACTTAATTCTATCAAATATCCAAAGGACAAACATTTCCAATATTACATAAATTGCTTTCAAAAAATAGAGAGAAAAGTGACCCTACCAAACTTGTCTTCTGAAATAAATATGGTTTTTATACTTAATCCAGGTAAATAAGTAGTGGAGGCGAGGAGAAAATATGCATGTATATGGAAACAAAATACTGAATAACATGCTAGCAAAGAGGCTACAATGATACAGCAAAAAGATTATGCACTATGACTAGGTTCAGTTTATACCAGGAAAACAGGGTTGGTTCAACAACATTGAGAAAATTATAAAAACAACTCTCTAACTAGATAGTGCAGGGAACAGAGTATCACTCCTGGAATCAAAGAAGACATCTTCCTGAGTTCAAATCTTGTTTCAGAGACACTTACTAACTGTGTGACCCTAGGCAAGTCACTTAATCCTGTTTGCTTCAGTTACTTCATCTGTAAAATGAGTTGAATAAAGGAATGGCAAACCAGTCTTGTATCATTGCCAAGAAAAACCCCAAATGGGGTCACAAAGAGTCAGACATGACTGCAACTACTGAACACACTTAAATACAAATATATTAGTAACAAAAATGGTAAAAATCTAACTACTGGTTGCTGACTTCATATATGCCCAAATCTCCATTATCTCAAAAAAAAAAAAAAAAAAAAAGCCTTCACTAAACCCTGCCTGTCATTCTCTTAAGACATCATCCAATATTTCTCATCTCTTTCTTGACCAAACTATTAGGGGGAAAAATTATTTCTAGTCATTACCTCAACTTCCTCTCCTTTCACTCATTCCTCACCCCATTATAATCTGACTTTTAATCTTATCACTCAACTGAAACTACTCCTCCAAAGTTATCAATGATTTATTAATTATCAGTTCATGTGGTCTTTCATTTTTCATTCTTTGTAATGGGCATCTTCCATGCCTGCAATGCACTTCTTGTTTAACTATTTACTATTAACTATTTTTATTTAAGTATTAATATTTAACTATTTTACATTTATTTGTATTTATTTTCTTTATATTTGTACATACAATAAAACAATAAATATTTGGTAAATGACTGTTGACTGAATTGTTATTGTTATTAATAGTAATAATAGCTTGTATTTGTATGGCACCTACTATGTGCCATGGACTATGCCAAGTGCTTTACAAATATTATCTTATTTGATCCTTCCAACAACTCTGGAAGGTAGGTGCTTTTATTATATCCATTTTATAGTTGAGGAAACTGAGAGAAACAAAGATTAAGTAGATTTCCTGTAGTTACATATCTAATAAGTGTCTGATATTTGTTATCTTCTTCATTAAAGTGTATGCAAGTAAAGATTGTTTCATTCTTTGTACTTGTAACCCCCTCACTTAGAACAGTGTCTGGAACATTATAGGTGCTTAATAAATGCTTAATAATGATTGATAGATATAAAAAAAACTTTTGACAAAAATAAAACACCTTATTGTTTAAAAAAACATACATGAAAATGTATAGAAATAAACAAACTGTTCTTTAATATGACAAATACTATCTAAACCCAAAACTAATAGCATATCAAGACAGTTAAGTGATATAGTAGATAGAGAGCTGGATCTGAGTTCAAATGTGAATTTCACACACTTATTGGTTGTATAACCTCGAATAAGTCATTTAACTTGTTTGCCTCAGTTATCTCAATTGTATAATGAGGATAATAATTACACCTATCTCCCAGGGTTGTTGTAAGGATCAGATGAGATAATATTTGTAGACAATTTGGTATATGCAATTTTCACTGCACACATTTGGCCCTACATAAATGCTAGCTATTATTGTGATCATTGTTATTACTTATAATGGAGAAATACTAAAGACCTTTCCAGGATAAAAGATCAGATGTAAAACAGGCGTGTCCATTTCTACCATTACTATTTGACATAGTTCTAGAAATCTAGGTATAACAATAGAATAAAAAAAATTAAGGGAATAAGCAGAGACAAAGATGGAAAAGCTACTTTTTTGCATATGACATCATGATTTACTTAACCTAGAGACTCAAGTAAAATCAATTTAAGTAATAACTTGAATAAAGTATTAAGCTATGTAACACAAACTCTAAAAATTCACTGCCCTCTCTAATCATGAGTCTTTTCATTCAGCTACATTCATTCAGTTACCCTAGAATTTCCCTGTGCTTTTGGAGTCTTTTTACTCTGATATATCATTCTACCGTGCTGAACCCATTCATCCATTTCATGGGTGGTCTCAAGACATCCATGCTTCATTCTCTCCTGGCTATACTTCTAACTCTAAGAACTTTGTCATCACGCTCTAGTGTGATCACTTCTTCATGTCCCATTTCATCCCAATTTTTAGCTCTCTTATTTGTTGTTTTCACCCATTCAAATGTAAACTCATTGTAGGAAGTAATTATTTTTGGTTTTGTTTCTATTTGTATCCCTGAACAAAGCACAATGCTTGGCACATAAGTAAATATTAATAAATACATGTTTCCTGTTTGCCTAATTTCTGTATATTGCCAAGGAGAAAGAGTTATAAGAATAAAGTTCATTAAAAAAAATAATGTAGAAAAAAAAATCCAGGAATCCACCTATCAAGACATACTTAGGAATTATATAAATGCAACTATAAAGCATTCTTTATAGAAATAAAGTCATTAGAGTTGTTCAAGTTTGGACCATACCAATTATGTAAAAATGACAGTACCTAAATTAATTTGTAGATTCAGTGTCATTCCAATTAAATTACAAAAGGATCATTTTGTAGAATTAGATGAAATAACAACAAAAATCATCTAGAGCAGGGGTTCTTAATCTGGGATCCTTGGATCCCTAAAGGATATGTGGATAGATTTGAGAGGATTTACAAACTTGAATGGGAAAAAAACACATTTTTATTCTTACTAACTTCTAAGTCAAATTTCCTTTAATTTTGAGTGTAGACAACAATGGTGATATTAGCAATATCTGCGACTTTGTCACCAATAGAAGCCTCATTTTCATTTCAGATTACCATTTTTGCTGGTGTATCAAAATATGGTTTATGCTCATCACTATGTCAAAATTAGTTATTAAACTCACTGTCAGACCACATATGATTGCAATTTTGCTGTCTAGATACTTAAGCCATGTAAGTGGCCAACTATTGGGAAACTGTATGTAGGAGTCATTCAACCACCAAACAATGAAGTTGTGTGATCTTATAAAGTAAGATCAACTTGCCTCCTTCTATCTGTTCCTTGTGGAAAGCAAAGATTTCTGCATCATTAGCATGAGAATATTCAACTTTATTGTTTGGTGATTAAATGACTCAGATTTTATATTAACATTGACTATAATGCATTCATGAGAGGATGATCAAGATAAAGGGCTTCAAGATCATTCTGTCCCAATAGTGCTATCTTAATCATTCCTATTATTGGTATTGCCAAGAAGTTCAGAATGAGAGATGGATACCTGATAATTTATGGCAGACACCTCCCAGTTTCTTCTATGCTCCTTTTCCTGGAAAGTTTTGCTTTGACCTTGGATTTTGAGTGGGGCTGATGTGACTCATTAGTTAGTCCCACCCATTTAAAGGTTTGTAAGAAGAAAAGCCATTCTAGGATCTGGAGAGAGGTTCCTTATGATCTGAAAAAGTAGAAGTCAAGGAAGAGGCAGCTACCATAAGAAATATGTGCCAGATTTCCAGAATGTGAACCAGTTAGAAGAAACCCTACATGAAATATGGATGTTATGTTGTTAGTTAGAACTGAAGGGCTCTTCAGTTATTTCCCCTCTTTCTCTTCCTCTATTCTGAGTGGTCTGAACCTAAAATCTTCCTCTATGGAAAAAAAAACTTACCCAAATTCTTAAATTTGTTTATGTCCCTGTGTTTTAGACATTTAAGCATTGTGATCAAGGATAAACTATCCTGAATTGTTAATATGCTCTAGATGAAATGAAGTGATTGGTGAAACTTCCTGGGAAAAGAAAAAGGTAGATTTAAAACTGTGAAATTTGCAGTATGATCTCTGGCTGGGAGCTGAGTTATAGGGGAAAAAGTTATTGATTCAGTTTTATAATTTTCCAGGGCACAGAGAGCAGATGTACTTTCCTAGGTTTGGTTATGATTCAGATGAATCCTCTAAAATGAATGAGTTAGGAAGATAGTTGTAGCAAGGCCTTGCTTTAAATTAGAGAGTTCTAATTCTCATAATTGAAGACTAAAGAAAGATTTCACAGAGATGAGAAGTAATAGCAGTGATCAGCCAAATCCAAGGCAAAGGAATTAAAAATACATTGGTAGAGGGGCAGAGTAACAAGAAAAACACCTAAGCTTTCCCCTATACTTCCTTTACAAAAATCTAGGAAAATCAGCAGATCAAGTAGTGATTCAGTCATGTTCAAGTCATTGTGACCAAATTTGGAGTTTTCTTAGCAAGATATTGGAATGGCTTGCCAGTTCCTTCTCCATTTCATTTTACAGATGAGGAAATTAAGGCAGACAGGATTAAGTGACTTGTCCAGGGTCATACAGCTAGTAAGTGTCTGAAGCTAGATTTGAATTCAGGAAGATGACTCTGACTTAAGCCCAGTGTTCTATCCATTGCTTTTGACCTCCAGTCTCACATTTCTGACTGCCTTTCAGACATCTCAAATGGATGTCCAACAGATATCTTACATTCAATACATCCAAAACAGAACTCATTATCTTCCCCTTTAACCTTCTTTCCCTCCAATCTTCCCTATGATTGTAGAGAAAAACATAATCTTCCCAATCCCTCAGGCTCACAATTCAAGAGTGAGTTTGTATTTTTCATTATCTCTCACCATGCCCTTCCCACACATCAATCTGTTGTGTAATGGATAAAAGATGAAATGGAAACAAAGGGTTTGTGCTTCTAAACATGTTAATTTATTGAACAATGGTCCTTATTTGTTAGGCCAGTTATCTAATAAATTGGGACCAGACCTCAGTTTCAGGATGGACTCTGAATACAGAAAGAGACAGACTTTTATGAAATAAAAATAATTAATCAAGTAAGATCAATAATTTTTTAAAGTAAAAGTAAAAAGTAAAAGACAAAAGTAATGTTTTTTTAAAAGACCCATAAATTTAAAAAATAAAATAATTAGCCAGCACACAAAATTAGGTAATTTGGTTTCTAATTGAAGGAAAGATTAGAGACTTTCCAAGATAGGAGGGAAAACGCAAACAGGTGCAATTCTCTAAAACTATTCCTTCCAAGTATCTCCATTCAGTCAAAAAAACATGGAAAGAATAACTGATTGGCAAGTGTGGGGCCAGTTTTCTGATAAGATGAATGAGTTGTTTGAGATATGTAATTATGAGAAAACTTTTTGCATCAATCTTTAGATCTGATTGGGTCGTCAGTGAGCATAACCTAGTCCTCAATCAAGGGTCTCTAAGCAGCAGGTAGAGGCGATTCAGCCTCCCAGGCTTTCAAGGTTATGTTCAAATAATACAATAAAGTTTCCTCACAGTTCCCACAATTGTATACTGAGCTAGATCCAGAATTGAGTACAAGATAGTATGATTCACTAATTCCCACCACCACTTGGTATTCTGATTTCTTTAGTTACCAAGGCCTTTTGATTTCACCTTTACAATATCTCACAAATGAGCCCCATTCTCTTCTCTGATTCGACCACTAGTCTAGTGCATGCCCTGATCATCTCACACTTGGACTATTGCGATAGCCTGGTGGTGAGTCCACCTGCCCCAAGTCTTTCTTCTTTCCAATTAATGCTCCATTCAGCCACTAAAAACTGATGTTTTTCCTAAAGGGAAGTCTAATCATGTCTCACTCCTCTATTCAATAAACTACAGTGGCTCTCTAATTCTTCCAGGATCAAATACAAAATGCTTTGTTTGGCATTCAAAGCCCCTCACATCCTCTTCTACCTTGCCAGTCTTCTTACAACTTGCTCTTCTATATACATCCTTAGATCTAGTGACACTGTCCTGACTATTCCGCGATCAAAGCAATTTGTTTTTTGGTTCCAGTCATCTTCTCTGTGTCCCAGGACTGGAAAACTCTTCTTCTTCAGTTCTGACAAGGGGAAATCTTCTATAACCTCTCTTACTTGTAGTGCTTTTTCTCTACTAATCATTTCCTATTTATTTTTATAGAGTTTGCTTTATATATTTTTGTTTGCATGTTGTTTTCCCTGTAATTCCTTGAGTTTAGGTATTGGCTTTTGCTTCTTATTGTATACTGTGGGTTTAATGCAGTGCCTGCCCATAGTAGACATTTAATAAATATTGACTGATTGAAATTGAGAAATATTTATTTTTGGACATGGAGAATTCTTGATTGAGATTCTTGACCTTTTGTTCCTCCAGATGAATTATACTATCTTTTTCTAGCTCTATTTGTTTATTTAATTGTTATGACACTGAATAATTGCTTGTGAAGAAAAACAAGCCGTACATGGTGGAGATTCATGGTTCTAAAATGTATATAAAAATATTCCTGGGCAAGGGGAAGGAGAAAGTGATGTTTATCAAATTCAGAATAAAATTTCAATAAAAAGAAGGCCTAGAAGTGTCTAGGCAGTCTGCTTCAATCCCAGAGATATTTTCTCAGAAGCCATCATAATGTTACAAAAACTTCTTACCAGAAACATTCCTCTGAATAATTATTGCTCTTAAAAATGTAGGCCGTTTTCCATGAAACAGTTTTGAATGGCAAGTCATTAGTCTTCCAGAAATCGACTAAGAAATATGTCAGCTTCCTAGCTGGAAACATCAATCTGGTTAAATTTTCTTTGTGGTCACATGATAATCCAAAACTTCCCGATGAAATCATGGGGAAGTCCAAAACTGTGTCAAGGCTAAAAGGGTTAGGGGAGAGGGAGTGAGAATAAGAAAAGAGATAAGTAGTATTAATATCAATTTTATAAAAATTAATTACAAATCACTTTTAAACCTCTTTGGAGTTAAATACATAAATGCTAATGGATTAAATGAGGCAATTTAAGCAAGAGTTCTAACTTTTCTTTCTTACTTTTTTTTTTTTTTTTTTTTTTGCTAAGGCAATTGGAGTTAAATGACTTGCCCAGGGTCACACAGCTAGGAAGTGTTAAGTCTGAGGCCAGATTTGATTTCAGGTCCTCCTGACTTCAGGACTGCACCACCTAGCTGCCCTAAGGGTTCTAACTTTTCAAAATGTCCTCACTTGTTCTAATATAGATAAATAGGAACTGGGAAATGGGTCAAACCCCATGCTACCACCACTATTGTTCCTATTGTTCATAGGACTTATGATAGCCAAATCTTTGTGGTTTATCTCTTTAATCTTAGAATCCTCCCTTTCTTGTCCTGGCCTGTAACCAGCCTTCCTAGATCTCCACTCCCAAGTTCTCCAAACATTCCCTTCTTTCTTGAAGTGATCAGGTGTGAGGAGGATAGGAAAGTAGAGAGAAAAAAAGAATGAAATTGTACTTGTTTGTACTATGGAGTAAGATTGGCCTTATTGTGCTTCTGAGAAGTTTCTGTGGCCTAGAAGTACCTGCTGGCTAACTTTTTAAGGAACTCTGTGTTAGAAGAATTTGGTTGGTAATTGTGTGAATGTGTGAAAACTTTTCCTATGAAATTTTAGTTGTCAAATCTTTCTCCTCCCCCACCAAAAAAAGTATTTAAAACTTAAATGAGGATAATAAATATCCTCCCCAAAATTTTTTCTTTTCTTTTCTTTTGTTGATTGTATAGACTTAAGAAAGTCATGGAACAGACATTAATAATGCAGTTTAAATTTGAAAGTGTGACTATACACACATCCATCTCCCCCATTTCCACCCCTTTAACTTTAACAACTTTAACATTAAAAAGTAAATAAATAGAATGGGAAAGTTTTAGCTAAAAAATAAAGCTACAAATTGCAATATTTATGTATACATATACATATATATACATACACATATATACATACACATATTTACTTAAGCTTACGTTATCACTAAAACTGAGTTAATTCTTAGAATGAATAAAAAATTAATCAAGAGTTGATTGGGGGGATTTTTTTCTGACAAAATTGTATGAAAGAATGATATAGTATCCTTCATTTCATGTTATATACTTCATAAAAAGTTATTGTAGGAAATAGCTAGATGATATGGTGATTAGAGCAGCTGACTGAAGTCAGGAGAGCTTACATTCTGGTCTCAAACACTTACTAGCTGTATTACCCTTAGCAAGTCATTTAAGCCCAATTGCCTCAAAAAAAAAGTTATTTTCAGAAAAATATTTAAGACCTTTATCAATTTTCTCAAGGGCCTGTGATAATACTTTGATATTCAAACCATTCTCTTTTGAAATGCCTGCCAACAATCACTAAAACAGATACCCAAAGACATAAATGCAATGATTGTTTTACATGTAAGTGGGGGGAAATAAAGTACTAAATTTTTTAAAAAAGAAGAAGAAAATATTATATTTGATCCTGGAGGTAATGGGAAATTCCTAGATATTGCTGGAGGGCAGCTAGGTGGAGTAGTAGATAGATTGCCAGTTTTGGAGTCAAGTAGACTCATCTTCCCGAGTTCAAATCTGGCCTCAGACGTTTACTAGTTGTTATGACCCTATGCAAGTCACTTAACTGTTTGCCTCAGTTGATTAATCTGTAAAATAAGCTGGAGAAAGAAAAGGCAAACCACTTCAGCATCTTTACCAAGAAAACCCCAAATGGGGTCATGAAGAGTCAGAAATGAGCAAAAAAAAAAAGTGTTTATTGAATGGAGGAGTAATGCAAGAGATATGGGGGTGAAAATGATATAATCAAACTTGGTTTTGGGAAAGATCATTTTGACAACTGAGGATGGGCCAGAGTAGGGAGAGACTTGTGGCAGATAGACCAACTCAGTAGTCTACTGTAACAGCCCAAGTGTGAGGTGATGAGGGATTACATCATGGTAGCAGCAGCAGAGAAGAGAAGGAGGCATGTATGAGCTAGTTAGTATGTGTCAGAGACTTAAACCCATGTTTTCTTGGCTCCAAAACCAGTCCTGTATCCACTATGCCACAGCAAAAGAGCAAGGAGGATTAATTTTTTAAAAAAAAGTATTCTATGTTAGGCCAAACACATGAAAGAAATGACTTTCTTACAAGGAATATCTGAGAGATATTTGGTACTAGATTGAATCCCACTACTAAGAATGACAGAAATTAAGTGTTCTGAGATACAAGAATCCAAATTGCCCCTTAACTTCTGTATCTGGGTGTCATATTCAAGTTGGGAAAAGAGCTTTCCTGGCAGATCGGATAAAGTCAAAGCCAAAAGCTTTCAACTCCAATTATGAAGGGAAGAGAACTCACAAATGTCCTGAGAGAGGGGAAAAGAAAGGGAAAGAAAAAGGAAATAAGAGAGAGATAAAGGAAGAAAGGAAAAAAGGGATAAGGAAGGAAAGAAAAGAAGGAAAAAGGTAAGAAGAGAGGAAAGAAGGAAGGAAGGAAGGGAGGGAGGGAGGAAAGAAGGAAGGAAGGGAGGGAAGGAGGAAGGAAGGGAGGGAGGGAGGGAGGGAGGAAGGAAAGGAGGGAGAGACCAAAGGGGAAAAGAACCAAGAAGGGAGAAAAAGAAAGATTGGATGGAAGGAAGATTGAAGAGAAGGAAAGAAACTACTTACTACATCTGATAGGTGGAATAGGTACAGGAAGGTCCCAAAAGAGCACACCCCACTGTGTTGTTTTCCTATAAAAGATAAGAATGCATCAATAAATTCTTGCTTCAACAATTATATACTGAAATCATCAAAATACCATGAAGAATTAGCACATTCATGAAATGTTTCATATTTTTGAGTTTTATAAAATAGACAAAAGCATACATCAATGGGGAAGGAAGTATCATAGGATAGACTGGCATAAAATACATAGCTTAGAAATGCTAGAGATGACAGATCCAAATGACAGTGAACTGACCAACTTGTATTGATGTACCAGAGTGGAGCTGCCTAGTGGAATGGAAGTGCTATTCATATAGACTAATCCTTCCATAATGTAGTATCAAGGAGATAGGTAGGGCAAGATAGAAAAGAGACTGTGAGGAAAGAGAAGTCAAGATTAAGTTGACAAAGAGAATTTCAAAACAGCATTGAGATGCACAAAATATGATGAAGGACCAATGTATTTTTACTGAGTTTGAGTCCAATTATGGTAATAATTAGGACCCTAAATTTTTGAAAGACCAAATGGTATGATTTTTGTTTATCAAAAATCCAATATAAAAGATCCAAGTGACAGCTTTTCTTTTTGTTTCACCCTCTCCACTCTGAGTTCCTCAGATAACAGTATTGTCATTTATTAAGTTAGGTTTCAAATCTATCATTTAAGAAGCTCTTTGCTTCTTCTTCAGTAATTTGCCTGAAATTAAAGTAGCACCTGTCAGGTGACAGTGGTTCTTCAGTTACAACCTCATGACTCAAACAACTGATCTTCCCATAACTCTGATTGAGCTAGATTCATCCTTTTCCAAACAGTTATTCTATTAAAAAATATTAATTATATGTTAGTCTGGCTGTGCATACAAAATTTAAAAATGCTATTTTAAAAGGTCATAAATATTTGAGTCAAACTTAAGGAAAAAATTGAATTAGTGTTTGGTGTCTCCTCTTTAATCATTAATGGTTATCAATCACTAACCTTAATTTTGTTCTTACATATTGAATAAAAATATTTTTTTTCTTTAAAAAAATTCATCTCTTCTCCTAGGCCAAGTGTGATCATTATAATTCCACAACATTCATTTTTATTTTGTTATTCTTCCTATTTACATTATTGTAATCACTGGATACATTGTTTTCCTGTTCTGTTTACTTTATTCTGAATTAATTTAGCTAAGTTGCCCCATGTTTCTCTGTATTCACCATATTCATTGTTTCTTTCAAAGCCATAACCTCATATTACACTTAGATGCTATAATATGTTTAGCCTTACTCTAATCAGTGAACACTCTCTTTGTTTCTGATACTTTGTTACCATAAATAAAAAGTACTGCTATAAAAATTTCAGTGTATATAGGACCTTATTTTATTTTGTCTTCTTAAGATGTATGCTTATTAGTGAAAGGGAATGGGCATTTTAATCATTACTTTTTATTTTTTTTACCATAATTCTAAACTGTTTACCAAAATTGTTTGACTAATTCACAACCCCAATAATAGCATCTGTCTTCCTACATCCCTTATGATATTGACTCTTTTCATCTTTTTTTTCATTTTTTCCAATATGGTATAGCTTGAAATTTCATTTTTTAGAATGTTATAATTTACTTTAAACACAATTCTTTTAGTTGCCTCTCCAGAGATTATCCAAAATCTCTAAGACTTTAAGACACTCTGAATTAAAAATTCATTAGGTTGCTCCTAGAATTGAGAATTTTATCATACAATTCAAACTTCTCCTTCTATATATGAGGAAACTGAGACCTAGAAAAGTTAGGTCATCTTTCCAGGGTCACAAAGTAAAGTGGTAGGGATGGAATTTGAACTCAGCTTGTCTGATTCCAAATCTAGCACTATTATAACTACACTATGCCACCATGTCTTGCTTTTCTCATAGCCATAAGTGACCCATTTACCTTGCATGTTATTAGGGCAAAAAGTTGGTTTTGTTGTTTTGTTTGGTATTTTTACTATTTTCTCCTGCTTCTTTCCTCAGCCTATTAGTAAATCTCTATGCAAACTGAGTAAACCATTTGATGTTCTCTTCTTTTTTTTTCTTTTTTATTAAAACTATTTATTTGCAAAACATATGTATGGGTTATTCGTCAACATTAACCCTTACAAAGCTTTCTGTTACAAATTTTTCCCCCCTACTCCCCACCCCTCCCCTAGATGGCAGGAAATCTACTACATGTTAATTATGTTAAAATACTTGACAAATTGAATATATGTATACACATTTCCACATTTATAATTATTGTGCAAGAAAAATCATATCTACAAGAAAAAAACATCAGAGAAAGGAAACACAATGCAAGCAAATATCAATAATCATGAAAATGTTATGTTGTGTGGTCCACATTTCATATCCTTCTCTCTGGGTGTATATGGCTTTCTTCACTGAACATTTGGAACTGGTTTGAAACATTTCATTGTTGAAGAGTGTCATGTCCATCAGAATTGACCATCATATAGTCTTGCTGTTGCCATGTATAATGATCTCCTGGTTCTGCTGATTTCACTCAGCATCAGTTCATGCAAGTCTCTCCAGTCTTCTCTGAAATCATCCTGCTGGTCGTTTCTTACAGAACAATAATATTCCATAACATTCATATACCATAATTTATTCAGCCATTCTCCAATTGATGAGCATCCATTCAGTTTCCAGTTTCTAGCTACTACAAAAAGGGCTGCCACAAACATTTTTGCACATGTGGGTCCTTTTCCCTCCTTTAAGATCTCTTTGGGATATAGGCCCAATAGAAACACTGCTGGGTCAAAGGGTATGCACAGTTTGATAACTTTTTGAGCATAGTTCCAAATTGCTCTCCAGAATGGCTGGATCCGTTCAGAATTCCACCAACAATGTATCAGTGTCCCAGTTTTCCACGTCCCTGCCAGCATTCGTCTTTATCATTTCCTGTCATTTTAGCCAATCTGACAGGTGTGTAGTGGTACCTCAGAGTTGTCTTAATTTGCATTTCTCTGTTGATGTTCTCTTCTTTAAAAAAAAAAGGGGGGGGCAGCTAGTTGGTGTAGTGGATAGAGCACCAGCCCTGAAGTCAGGAGAACCTGAGTTCAAATCTGGTCTCAGACACTTAACACTTCCTACCTGTGTGACCTTGGGCAAGTTATTTAACCCCAATTGTCTCAGTAAAAAATAATAATAATAATAATAATAAAATAAGGAAGTGGTTTTCCCAATATTCCTTCTCCTGACTCCATTTTCAAACCTGTAATTAACTCCTTTCCTCACCTTCATCTCTTAGGCTTCCTTGCTTCCTTGAAAGCTTATCTTAAGTACTTTCGTTCAGTAATTTTTTTTTTTAGTTGTGTATGACTCTGTGACATCATTTGGAGTTTTCTTGAGAAAGATACTGGAGTGGTTTGCCATTTCCTTCTCCAATTCATTTTACAGATGAGGAAACTGAGGCAAACAGTGTTAAGTCACCTGCTCAAGATCATATAGTTAGTCAGTGTCGGAAACCAGACGAACTCAGGAAGATGAGTATTCTTGATTTCTAGCCCAGTACTCTATTCACTTAGCCACCTAACTGCCCATCTTAAATAATGCTACCTACATAAAGCCTTTTCTGACTCCCCAATCTGCTAGTACTTCCCTCCCCCAAATTATCTTGTATTGACTTTATACACATTTTATGTGTATCTATATATGTACATGTTGTTTTCCCCAATAGGAGGGAAGTGACTATAGCACTTTTGTATTTATATCATCAATGCCTGGCACATAGTATGTGCCTTATAAATGTTTCTTTTTTAAACTTTTTTTATTAATTTTTTTATTCTATTTGCAAAACATGCATGGGTAATTTTTCAACATTGATTCTTGCAAAGCTTTCTGTTCCAAATTTTTCTCTTTCCCCTCACCCCCTCCTCTAGATGGCAGGTAGTCTAATACATATTAATTATGTTAAAATATATGTATACATATTTATACAGTTATCTTGCTGTACAAGAAAAATAGGATCTACAAGGAAAAAAATCTGAGAAGGAAAACAAAATGCAAGCAAACATTAACAGAAAGCATGAAAATGCTATGTTGTGGTCCACACTCAGATCCCACAGACCTCTCTCTGGGTGTATGTGGCTTTCTTCATTACTGAACAATTGGAACTGGTTTGAAACTTCTCATTGTTGAAGAGAACCATGTCCATCAGAATTGATCATCATACAGTCTTGTTGTTGCTGTGTATAATGATCTCCTGGTTCTGCTCAATAAGTGTTTCTTAATTGAGGAGTTAATTTACACCACTACACCAAATGTGATCAGATGCCAACAGGAGTTTGGTTGTTAACTATGGTATTTATTACTCCATTAATGGAGACTATAATCCTTCCATGTCTCAGTAGATAGTCTCCATGAATTGTTATGTCCAAAAAAATTCAATACCAAGTAGCCAGTCTTTGGGGAATGCTCTTAGTTTAGCTGTTCTTTTGATGACAGTAAACAAAGTTTTGGAAGCTTAGCTGGATTTTCCAGAGCTAACACTGAGTTAGCCTAGCCTTTGAGAACCCTCTCACTTCCAATTAAGATGAAGAGCTGAAGTAAGGCCTTGGTGGAGAAGATTGTGCTTATTTAATATAATGGTTGCCTTTATCAACCAAAGACTTTTATAGTTAGCTCAAATATAAACTTAGAGGTTCAAAAAATCTCAGTTTGTGTTACACCAGAAACTCTCCTAAAAGGTCAGTAGCTTATCCAGAACAAATCTTCTTAAACCAATGTTTAAAGAGAAAACAAGTGTTTAAACAGAGATTATAAAATGATTTCACTACACATCTAAAATGGAGCAGAGGTATTGAACTCCTGGTATTCTCCCCTAGACCTTTGACTAAACATAGTTAGACATAGTAAAAAGGATCCTATTCGTATCTGAAATAGCAAGACACTGAAACTAAATTTACTGTAGATTCTTATCCTCTCCTGTAGTCAGTAAGATACATTAAGAAAGATGTATATAAGGAAAGTGTGAGCTAAATAAACTTTCCCTATGCTATGAAAATTTACCTTTTATTGGAAGATAAGCAAGTCATTTCTATCAAAATACAATAAGGTTTCCATACTTACTTTGATAGTCTTAAGAACACTCAAGCCCTCACAGGTACTACTACTGCAGTCAATCTTGTTGTAGATTGGAGTTGAGGAGCGCTGATAGTGGATGCTGACATTTATGTCTGTCATTCAGAAATGGGGAGGAAAAAAACACAGAAAACTTAATGTCATTTCCATTGGCTAATATTAGAAGACAACAAGATTTTTTGCTGGTCAAACTACAGCACCAAAGCTAGGGAGTTTTATTGTTAAGAGTACCAGATAGGTAGAGAACAATGATTTTTACCTCCTTCCCTAAGCTTTTATTTTGATTCAAATTCATTTGAACATCAAGTCAATCAGATAGCTGGTTGAGACAAATGACTGTGATTTCAGCCAAGAAACAGAGGTAAAAAGAAAAGATTTAAGTTTAGCTTAAGGATATTTTACCTGAATTGTGTCAGCTGTATATAATGACCCTTAGCCAAGTCTCTTGGCTGTGACAAAAGATCTATATGTTTCTCTTATCAAAGAGAGGCTTTCTAGTCACTGCACCCTAGAAGATTGGAGTGGAGATGGCTGGCAGAGGGTAGACAACAAGCTAAGAATATGATAGTAAGAAGCAACTCATGAGACCACCACTGTGAAATATGTAGTGGAGAACAGAAGAGAAAAGAGAAGACAGAGAAAATAGCAAAGCTATAATACCTGCCTAGGAAAAAATGTGACATAACACCTAGGAGGATCAGCAGGGAAAGGCATTTAGCAGGAAGCAAATTTAGAGAGAGTAGTATGATGGCATCACCAAAACATATCAACTGCTCTGCAGTGTTAGAGACCCTGCATTGCCCCTCTACACATGTTCCCTGGCCACATGTGATTCCTGTAGGTGTGATGTTTTCATACTTGTGTCCAATCTAGTTATGGGAAAGTATGTCTCAGGTTTATCCAGGGAGGAGGTTTCTATTGCCATCTTTTTTACTCAGCTTTTCATCAAATCCATTTTCTTTTAATTAAAATGTCACTTGATTGGTATAGTTAAAATAAAAACACTGGTAGAACTGTGATGGACATGGTCCTTTAAAACAATGAGGTGATTCAGTGCAATTCCAATAGACTTGTGATAGAGAGAGCCAGATGTATCCAGAAAGAGGACCATGGGGACTGAATGTGAATCACAGCATAGTATTTTCATCTTTTTTGTTGTTTGTTTGATTTTTTTCTAATTTTTTTTCTTTTTGATCTGTTTTTGTGTGTGTGTGAAGCATGATAAATGGGGAAATGTATTTAGAAGAATTGAACATATTTAACCTATATTGAATCGCTTGCTGTCTAGGGAAGGAAGTGGGAGGAGAGAGAAAAATTTGGAACAAAAGGTTTTGCAAGACTGAATGTTGAAAACTATCTTTGCTTGTATTTTGAAAATAAAAGTCTATTATCAAAATAAAAAAAAGAAAAAGAAAAAGCTATTATATTAAAAAAAACACTGATAGGGACTTGTGAGCTTTGGTTTTAAGTAGATACCAAATTATGATATAATTTGAAATTGGAGTAATTCTGATGACCCTCAGTGATACACTGATAATCATCCTAAAATTTTCACTTCTTCAATAATCCTAGGGGAAAGGGGGCATTGGCTATGAAGATTAAGAATCTTTGGGCTCAGAAAAATCCCTGTCCTTTTGAGTTAAAAACAACAACAACAAAAACACAAGCATAGATTGGGGAAATTATGGCTAGATAACAATCACTGTGGAAAACAATCTGAAGATTTTAATGGATTGAAAACTCAGCATGAGTCAACAATTTTACATGGTGTCCAACTTTAAAAAAAAATAGTGTTATCTTAGTTTATGTTTCTTGAAAGACACATAATATCTGGAACAAGACAGGTGATAGTCTTTCTGTACTATGCCCTGGCTGGACTATATCTCAAATATAAGTTTTTTAATTTGTAAATTGAAAGGAGTTAAACTCAATGTTTTTTAAAATGTCTGATAGTTTTGTCTCTTTAGTCTCTTTTTACTGACTTCCTTGTATGTATGGGCACTTAATAAATACTAATTAAGTTCTAGGTATAATTGAGGTTGAACTAAATAATTACATAATAATGTTGTAGTAAAAAGAATTCTAAAATTGGCATCAGAATACCATTTTGTTAGCTGTGTCATAGCCCCTAGCTATAATAAAAGATCTGAAAATTATCCTTATCAGAAAAAGGCTTTCTAGCCACTCCCCTCTAACATACTGGAGCTGAGATAGCTAGCAGGGGGGGAAATGAAGCCAAAAATATAGTAGAGGAAAGAAACCCATGAGACCAATACAGTGACAATCCATTACAGGTAACATGGGTACAGAACAGAGGAGAAAAAAGGAGAAAGGGAGAGAGAAACACATACAGAGAGACAGAGACATAGAGACAGAGAGATAGCTAACAACATTTACTAGCTGTGTGACCTTGCATAAATTATTTCATCTCTCATGTCACAGTTTCCTTATCATAAATCTCCTGTAAGAAAATGTGACAAGAGAACAAGATCTTCCCCATATGCAGCATTCTTTCTTTGCAATTCCATTGCCTTTGTGTTTTCATACTATTGATTTTCTATCTGTTCTCCCTCTGCACTTTTACCTTTTAAAATACTTTTGCTTCTTTCAGGGGTCAGATCTAAGCCTTTCTTGTTCCCTCAAGTTATTAGTGCTCCTTCAGCCCCACAAATTATTTACTTTGTGAGTATATAGATAGATAGATAAATTGATATATATGCATATTGATATATTGGTATATATAGTGGAGTTGCATGTTAAGCAAGAGTTGTGCTCCAAAGTTTGCCAATAAAACAAAAATTTCATAAAGTCAAAATTACTGTTCTTTGTAACAAGTTCCAAGATGAACAGACCTGTTTATGTCATAACAGTGTAGAAAAGAGAGATCAGCAAGCAAGATTACTTTGAGATAAAAATTGCCTCCAAGGGCTGGGTTGGTTGGGCTAAAATTTTAAAATAGGGATGATTGCTCCCTTCTTTGCAGTCTCTCTCCCCCAGTTTCCTCTACCACCCACACATATACTTTCCCCTCATTTTGTCCTGGAAGGGGAGGGGCAACAAGGATCCTGAATATAAAAAGGCTATGTTATGAGCAAAAGGAGACCTGAGGACAGATTCATATTTCTCTTCTTATCCATTTCATATTCATGTCTGCCCACTCAATGGAATGATGGGCATCATTTATATTATTATTATTTTTCTTTGCATTTTATTTTTGCTTTTTGCCAAATACCCTATACTTGAATTGTCTTAAGCTAATTAGTGAGTATGATGCAACTCTATCTTAATTATCCAAGTATAGGTCTTGTTTCCCCCATAGAATCCCGTAATTTTGAGGACAGGAACTATTCTACTTGTCTTTGTAGCTCCATCTCCTAGTATATCTCTGACTCTGGTATATCATGGGCACTTAATGAATGCAAATTTTCTAGCAACATCTGAGCTGATTCATAATAATTACACAATAATCAATAATTTAAAATATACAATCATCTTAAAACTACAGAAGGAAAGTAAATGCATTCAATGCTATAAAAATAATACTTTAAAATGAATTAGTTTCTTTATATTGGATGCTCAGTTCCCAAGAATAACAATTACAATATATTTTACCAACAAATATCTAAAAAAAGAACCCCACAGAAACCAAAATTTAAGCATTTTATACTCTTAATTCATCTACTAAACTCAACAGATAATCATGTGTGCTTTGATTTAAATTTTTTTTTTCTCTGAAGGAACAAAACATCTTTGCTTCTGCAGAAAAGATCTATAAGGATTTCTTTTCCTCCTCTCCCTCTTTTTGTTTCTTTAAGAAAAATCTTTGTTATATGGAATGGTTTTCCTCCTAGGAAAGGAATACTGGAGAAAATGTAGATAATATAAAAACAAAGGATATCAAAAGAGATTATTTTTTAAAAAGAAAAAAAGGGAAATACCCACTAAATTAGGCATCCCATGATCATGTCATTACTGTGCTATTGCTTAGGCCACCTCATTAGCTAAGGACAGAGCTTTTGTAGATAGAATTTATGTGGCCAATTTTATAAATTAGCCTTCCCCCTATACATCTGCTATCTTGAGATAAAAAGGTCAATAGGAGCTTAGAAAAATTAAAGTAAGAAAAAGAGCAAAAGATCAAACCTAAATTTTTGAAAATTACTTAGGCCCCACCACCATAATGCTAGGAAGGAAAAAATGGAGCAGATCCTTTCACTGTACATTTACCTTTAAGCTGATTTTTCACCATATCCATGCTCTTGTTCATAGCTATTTCCAGATTTCTCAGTGGTTCCCGGAAGGCTGAATTATTCATCATTAATACACTGATCCCATAAAGACCCTTCCTACAGAAATTGTTTTCAGGTAAAACCCACCCCCATCCTTGGAAATTAAAGAGGAGGGGCCATAGAACCAGACCTAGCACTAATTTCATCATGAATCCCTCACCTCAAGCCCATTTCTCTTGCACTCACTACTATTGGACTTGGGATTATAAAGAAAAATGGAAATCTAAAAGGATGATCTCCAGCTAGTTCCCTCGGTCAGCTTTACTCCACCCACTACCCTGGCACTGCCCAACACTCACTCCCAGGACTCAGAGAACTCATATATTAACAATCCATGAACAGGAGCCTCAGAATGGAAGACAAACCAAAGTCCACTCCATGTGTTTGCTCATAAAAAGGTCAGAACCATAAAACAGAAAGATAATTTGGTTCTTGTCCAATAAGCTTACACCATATCAATAGTAAGTGAGGAAAGGGTGGGGGGAGGAAGGATATGATAAGAGATGCAAAAAAAGGGGGGAAGGCTTTTACTTTGGAAGGAAATAAAAGTCAATGGATTTGATGAAAGCATAAATACATTAGCTCCTAAGGATTTGGACCCCGGTCTGCTGGGTATGCATCCAAACCTAAATCTTAACCTGTTGGAATTAAAATGGGCTGTTTATTCTAGAGAATTTTCTTATCAAGATATGAAACGTGTTGATTCCTGTCTCAACTTATATAACAGCAAAAGGAAAAAATATGATTCAACTAATGTGAAACAAAGAATGATGCAGTCCTAGAGTGAGAGGAAATATTAGAATCCATACTTGAGCAGTATCCTTGACACAGAGACAGTCTTCTTATCCCTTGGAGCATGATCATCCACCCTTAGACAGATTGTTCAAAAATAAATTTCTGTAATGTTGAACTAAAATATACCTTCCTCAAATAGCTATCTATTGGTTCTGCCTTTTACTGTAAAGCAAAAATAAAACTAATATTCTTTTGCAATAATTCTTCAAATACCTATAACCTCACATTTATCAAGAAAAATGCTGGGTCTGAAGTCAGGAAAACTTGAGTTCAAATATAGCCTCAGACACTACTTGCATGCCTTAGGCTAATCATTTAATCTCTGCCTCAGTTTCCTCAACTGTGAAATAATGGTACTTATCTCCCAAAATGTTACACGAATCAAATGCAACAGTATCTCTAAAGAACTTAGAACACCTGGAACACGGTAGATATTTAATAAATGCTTATTTCCTTCTTTCTTTCCTCTCCTCAAGCTATATTCTCATGCTTAATGTACTGACTGTTGTGTCAAAATAATAATAACTCATGGGCACTTTATGGTTTGCATTATTTTCCTCACCATTATCACAACCCAGTAACATTGAACTCCTAGCTATTCTTTATCTCTTGTGTCCCAGCATTTCTCCCTCATTTTTTCACACTCTCCTTCAGCTCTGCCTACTAAACTCCCTGGCTTTCACTACGTTATGGAAGCCTTTCCCAACCCTCTAAATTATAGTTTCTTCTTTCTCTTGTTTACTTCCCATTCATTATTGTTGTTGTTGTTTGTCCTTTGCTCTAAAAGAGGTCCAAGACACCGGGGAGGTGATACCATGGCATGCAAGTGAATTGGATTTAAGAGACCAAGGACTATGCAAGAACACCTGTCTCACTTTCCCCTCAGAGCCATCTGGGTTCAGGGGCAAGATGTAGATCAGGATGATTGGAGATGGTCCTGGATGCAAGGAGAGATCTTGACCTTTTTAAGCTAAAGTCTTCAACAGGTCCCAGTTCAATTGAAGCAGCATCATTCAGTAATAAAGGTTAGGTAGCAATTCAATCTGTCTATAGCTTGCTTTGCATATATTTGTTTGCTTGTGTCTTTCCCATTAGATTGTAAACTTATTGAGGGCAGGGATTGTCTTTTCCTCTCTTTTTGTATCCCTTTATATCTAGATTACGTATCCATTTTGAGTTTATCTCAGTAAAACTTCATTTTATAACCAATTTCTGCCAAACTGCTTAACCAGTTTTCCCAATAATTTTTGTCAAATAACAAAAGTGTTAAGTGTCTGAGGCTAGATTTGAACTCAGGTCCTCCTGATTTCAGGGCTGGTGCTCTATTCACTGTACCCATTAGATGTCCACTAGTATTTTACTTAAAATTTTTTAATCCTGCTGTGTGGCCCTGGGCAAGTCATTAACCGCAATTGCCTCAGGGAAAAATTTTTTTTTGAATCCATATTTTTTATTAAAGCTTTTTATTTTCAAAACATATGCATGGATAATTTTTCAACATTAACCCTTACGAAACCTTTTGTTCCAATTCCCCCCCTCCTCATCGCTCCCCTAGAGGGCAAGCAATCCAATATATGTTAAACATGGCAAAATGTATTAAATCCAATATATGCATACATATTTATACAATTATCTTGCTGCACAAGAAAAAGCAAATCAAAAAGGAAAAGAAGAGAAAGTAAAATGCAAACAAACAACAACAAAAAGAATGAAAATGCTATGTTGTGATCCACACTCAGTTCCCACAGCCCTCTCACTGGGTGTAGATGGCTTTCTTCATCACAAGGTCATTGGAACTGGCCTGGATCGTCTCATTGTTGAGAAGTGCCACATCCATCAGAATTGATCATTGTATAATCTTGTTGCTGTCATATACAATGATCTCCTGGTTATGGGTGTAGTTGCTCTCTTCATCACAATCATCTCATTGATGAAAAGAGCCAGGTCCCTCAGAATTGATCATCATATAATCTTGTTGCTGTTTTTACATCATTCTTTTTTTTTAATTAAAGTTTTTTATTTGCAAAACATATGCATAGGTATTTTTTCAACATTGACCCTTGCAAAGCCTTCTGTTAATTTTTTACTTCTTTCCCCCCACCCTCTCCCCTAGATGGCAGGAAGTTTAATACATGTTGATTATGTTAAAATATTTGACAGATCAAATATGTGTATACATATTTTTACAGTTATCTTACTGTACAGGAAAGAAAAAAAAACCTGAGAAGGAAAACATAATGCAAGCAAACATCAATAGAGAGTGTGAAAATGCTATGTTGTGGTACAGACTCAGATCCCACAGGCCTCTCCCTGGGTATAGATGGCTTTCTTCATCACTGAACAATTGGAACTGGTTTGAAACATTTCATTGTTGAAGAGAGCCATGTCCATCAGAACTGATCATCATATAGTATTGTTGTTGCCATGTACAATGATCTCCTGGTTCTGCTCATTTCACTCAGCATCAGTTCATGCAAGTCTCTCCAGGTCTCTCTAAAATCATCCTGCTGCTTACAGAACAATAATATTCCATAACATTCATATACCATAATTTTTTCAGCCATTCTCCAATCGATGGGCATCCTTTCAGTTTCCAGTTTCTTGCCACTACAAAAAGGGCTGTCACAAACATTCTTGCACATGTGGGTCCTTTTCCCTCCTTTAAGATCTCTTTGGGATATAAGCCCAATAGAAACACTGCTGGGTCAAATGGTATGCACAGTTTAATAACTTTTTGAGCATAGTTCCAGATTGCTCTCCAGAATGGTTGGATCCATTCACAGTTCCGCCAACAATGTATCAGTGTCCCAGTTTTCCCACATCCCCTCCAACATTCCTCATTTTCTTTTCCTGTTATCTTAGCCAATATGACAGGTGTGTAGTGGTATCTCAGAGTTGTCTTAATTTGCATTTCTCTGATCAATAGTGATTTGGAGCACGTTTTCATGTGACTAGAAATAGTTTCAATTTCTTCATCTGAAAATTGTTCATATCTTTTGACCATTTAGAATGGCTTGAATTCTTATATATTTGAGTCAATTCTCTATATATTTTAGAAATGAGGCCTTTATCAGAACCTTTGAATGGAAAAATATTTTCCCAGTTTATTGCTACCCTTCTAATCTTGTCTGCATTCATTTTGTTTGTACAAAAACTTTTTAACTTGATATAGTCAAAATTATCTATTTTGTGATTAATGATGATCTCTAGTTCTTTGGTCACAAATTCCTTCCCCCTCCATAGGTCTGAGAGGTAAACCATCCTACATTGTTCTAATTTGTTTATAATATCATTCTTTATGTCTAGATCATGAATCCATTTCGACCTTATCTTGGCATATGGTGTTAGATGTGGGTCAATGCCTAATTTCTTCCATACTAGTTTCCAATTTTTCCAGCAGTTTTTGTCAAATAATGAGTTTTTATCCCAAAAGCTGGGGTCTTCAGGTTTATCAAACACTAGATTGCTATAGTCATTGACTGTTTTGTCCTGTGAGCCTAACCTATTACTGATCTACTGCTCTGTTTCTTAGCCAGTACCAAATGGTTTTGATGACCACTGCTTTATAATATAGTTTTAGATCTGGTACAGCTAGGCCACCCTCATTTGCTTTCTTTTTCATTAATTCCCTTGAAATTCTTGACCTTTTGTTTTTCCAGAAGAATTTTGTTATTTTTTCTAGGTCAGTTAAATAATTTCTTGGGAGTTTGATTGGTATAGCACTAAATAAATAGATTAGTTTAGGTAGTATTGCCATCTTTATTACATTTGCTCCACCTATCCAAGAGCACTTGATATTTTTCCAATAGATCTGACTTTATTTGTGTGGAGAGTGTTTTGTAGTTTTGCTCATATAGATCCTGACTTTCCCTTGGCAGATATATTCCCAAATATTTTATACTATCGAAAGTTATTTTAAATGGAATTTCTCTTTGTATCTCTTGCTGTTGCATTTTGTTGGTGATGTATAAAAATGCTGATGATTTATGTGGATTTATTCTGTATCCTGCAACTTTGCTAAAGTTGTGGATTAATTCTAATAGTTTTTTAGTGGATTCTCTAGGGTTCTCTAAGTAGACCATCATATCATCTGCAAAGAGTGATAATTTGGTTTCCTCATGACCTACTCTAATTCCTTTAATCTCTTTTTCTTGTCTTATTGCCAAAGCTAGCATTTCTAATACAATATTGAATAATAATGGTGATAGTGGGCAACCTTGTTTCACCCCTGATCTTATTGGGAATGATTCCATTTTATCACCATTACATATGATGCTAGCTGATGGTTTTAAATAGATGCTACTGACTATTTTAAGGAAAAGTCCATTAATTCCTATACTCTCTAGTGTTTTTAATAGGAATGGATGTTGGATTTTATCAAATGCTTTTTTCTGCATCTATTGAGATTAGCATATGTTTTTTGTTAATTTGGTTATTGATATAGTCAATTATGCTAATAGTTTTCCTAATATTGAACCATCCCTGCATTCCTCGTATAAATCCTACTTGGTCATGGTGTATTATTCTGGGGATGATTTTCTGTAATATCTTTGCTAATACTTTATTTAAGATTTTTGCATCATTATTCATTAGGGAGATTGGTCTATAATTTTCTTTCTCTGTTTTTGTTTTACCTGATTTAGGTATCAGTACCATGTCTGTGTCATAAAAAGAATTTGGTAGGAGTCCTTCATTCCCTATTTTTTCAAATAGTTTATATAATATTGGAGTTAATTTTCTTTAAATGTTTGGTAGAATTCACATGTAAATCTATCTGGTCCTGGGGATTTTTTCTTAGGGACCTGATTAATGACTTGTTCTATTTCTTTTTTCTAAAATGGGACTACTTAAGTAATTTATTTCCTCTTCTGTTAATCTGGGCAATCTATATTTTGGTAGATATTCCTCCATTTCACTTATCAAGTTTATTGGCATAAAGTTGGACAAAGTAACTCCTGATTATTGCTCTAATTTCCTCTTCATTGGTGGAAAGTTCTCCCTTTTCATTTTTGAGACTAACAATTTGATTTTCCTCTTTCCTTTTTCTAATCAATTTAACTAGAGGTTTACCTATTTTGTTGTTTTTTTTCATAAAATCAACTTTTAGTTTTATTAATTCATTTTTTTACTTTCAATTTTACTAATCTCTCCTTTTATTTTTAGGATTTCAAGTTTGGTATTTGATTGGGGGTTTTTAATTTGTTCTTTCCCTAGCTTTTTTAGTTTCAAGCCCAATTCATTGATTTTCTCTTTCTCTATTTTATGCAAATAAGCATCTAGAGATATAAGATTTCCCCTTATTACTGCTTTGGCTGTATCCCACAAATTTTGGTATGCTGTCTCATTATTGTCATTCTTTTGGATGAAATTAGTAATTGTGTCTGTAATTTGCTGTTTCACCCATTCATTTTTTAGGATGAAATTATTTAGTTTCCAATTGCTTTTTGGTCTATTTTCTCCTGGCCTTATATTGCATGTGATTTATATTCCGTCATGATCTGAAAAAAATACATTTACTACTTCTGCCTTCCTGCATTTGATTTTGAGGTTTTTGTATCTTAACAAATGGTCAGTTTTTGTATAAGTTCCATGGACTGCTGAGAAAAAAGTAAACTCCTTTCTGTCTCCATTTAATTTCCTCCAAAGATCTATCATACCTAATTTTTCTAACATTTTGTTTACCTCCTTAACTTCTTATTTATTTTGTGGTTTGATTTATCTAGTTCTGAGAGAGGGAGGTTGAGATCCCTATTATAGTTTTGCTGTCTATTTCTTCTTGCATCTCTCTGAACTTTTCCTCTAGGAATTTCCATGCTATACCACTTGGTGCATATATGTTTAGTATTGATATTGCTTCATTGTCTATGGTACCCTTTAGGAAGATAGTTTCCTTCCTTGTCTCTTTTAATTAGATCTATCTTTGCTTTTACTTGGTCTGAGATCAGGATTGCTACCCCTGCTTTTTTTTGTTCACCTGAAGCATAATAGATTCTGCTCCAGCCCTTTACCTTCACCCTGTATGTGTCTCTATGCTTTAGATGTGTTTCTTGTATACAACATATTGTTGGATTCTGGTTTTTAATCCAGTCTGCTATCCGCTTCCGCTTTATGGGAGAGTTCATTCCATTCACATTCACAGTTAAAATAACTAATTCTGTATTTCCTGCTATCTTATTTACCCTAGCTTATGTTTTTCTCTTTCCTATCCCCTTTCCCTCCTCCCTAGAATTTTGCTTTTGATAACCACTTTCCTCAAACAATCAGCAAGAAATCCAATATAAATTAAACATGTACAATTTTTCTAAACATATTTCCATATTCACCATGCTGCAAAAAAAAAAAAATCATGAGAAAAGAAAAGAAAAAACCACAAGCAAACAACAATAAAAAAGGTGAAAATACTTTGCTTTGAACCATACTCAGTCTCCATAGTTCTTTCTCTGAATGTGGATGGTGCTTTCCATCATAAGTGAATTGGAATTGTCTTGAATCTCTTCATTGTTGAAAATAGCCAAGTCCATTACAGTTAATCACATAATTTTAGCAAAATAACTCCTAATAATTTCTTTGATTTCATCATCATTAGTGATATATTCACCCTTTTAATTTTTTGTTACTAGTAACTTGGTTTTCTTCTCTTTTTGTAAATCATATTAACCAATGGTTTTTGCAATTCCCTGAGTTCAGAAAAGGTGCTCCACTCCTTCCAAGAGTCTGTTAACAATCAAGGGAACATGGAAATAATAACCAATTGACTAGTATTGGGCAAGTTTTGAGATAAAACATGGATTGCTTGACATGCACAATTGTGAGAAAAATCCTTACATCAATCTTCAAATCTGACTGCATTTTGTTGAAAAAAAAAAAAAGAATAAGCCCATGGTACACTTGAAATTTAATCTTTATTAATAACATTTTTCTCCATCACTTTCTTATGAGTAGTACAAATCAGGCAAGCCTGATTTGTAGCATTTGTCAGTTTCCAAGGTATAAACACTCACACTTAAAATTTAATAATTGGCTCTAGCAAGCTTGTTTGAGCTAGCTCCAGTATACTCCAACTCTTTTTCCTATACATTACCAGCTGCCTTCTAGAATTAAAAAATATCTTTGAGTACTTTTGTCACTCTTCTGCTCACCCCACTCTTTTTTAAAAATCAGAATCCTCTTAAGTAAACCTATCAGACTCCAAACGTATAGAGTATTCAGTTTTCAACTCTGTCATTTCTACATCATAGTGTACTAGAAACAAAACTGGATTAGAAGTCAGAAAACCTGACCTTCCACTTAATGGTTATATAATCTTGAACAAGTCATAGATCACAAAATCATAGTCCTGGAGGGGTCATTGAGTTCAACCCACCACTTGATGGATCCCTTCTTCAATTATCATTGATAGATGCCCATCCATTTTTTGCTCAAATCTTTCCAAAGATAAGGAAATTACCATTTCATGAGGCACCTAGCTGTCAAGCATGTTGGATTTAATTGCTTTTCCTCATGACAAACTTTCATATATTTGAGAATAGCTATCATGTCCTCTATTAGCATTCTCCTTGCTAGAACTTTTTTCACTTTATTTTTCTTGCTTTTGGCTAATAAGGAAATATGTTTTGCATGACTTCACCTGTACAATGGAAGAGATGATGAATACTTTCTGCAAGGATGAAAACAACATCAAGGTCAGCTACTTCACTACTTAACTATTTAACCTTAGCTACAAGCTAAGACTAAAATGGAGAGAAGGTTGGTACACAACTTTTTATTTACAAATGTTTATGCCCTCAATGCAGCTTCTGAGATTGAGATGTAATAGATCAATTCTCTGCCACCTGGCTAATTCTGATCTGACAATCAAAGAGAGGTCTTCTACCAGTCAGTTCCATATCATACATATGTGGAACCATCAGTTACAGCAGCAAACAGAGAAATTTTGAATGCTGTGGATAAGTTCAGTTAACTTGGCAGTATACTTTCCAGGGATGTACACTTAGATGATGAGATTTCCATACAGAATACTGGAGCTAACTCAGTGTTTGGGAGACTCTGAAACAAAGTGTGGGAGAGAAAAGATTAGACTGCCTACCAAACTGAAGGTCTACAGAGCTATTGTGCTGACCTCATTGTTGAATGCCTTTGAAACCTGTAGAATTTGCCAGCACCATGCCAGGAACCTGAATCATTTCCATTTGAATGGACTTAGGAAGATTCTGAAGATCAATTGGCAAGATAAGGTATCAGATACTGAGGTTCTCTCTGGAGCTGAATTGTCAAGCATTCAAATTATACTGTAGAAAGTACAGCAGCTATGATGAGCTGGCCTCATAGCCGAAATGTCAAACATACATTTACCTAAAAGTGTTTGCACAAGGCAAACACTCACATGGAGGTCGGAAGAAGTGGTACAAGGACATTCTCAAGGTCTCTCTAAAGAACTCTGTAATGGATTGTGAAAAATGAGAATGCTGGTGCAGGATCGCCCAGCAGGGCATCCCCTCATCAAAGGTGTTATGCTTTATGAACAAAGCAGAATTGCAAAAGCACAAAGGAAATGTAAAATAGGCAAATCAGTCTTAGTCAAACAAACTGTACCTTGACCCTAACATAATGATGTCATTGGTCCTCTTAAGGATGAACAATAATGCTCCCATTTGTTTATGTTCCATTTAAAATCAAAGACAAATGAAAGAAGTTTGCATAGACAGGATTGAGGTAGAAGAGAAGAAAGGGAGGGGGGTAGGTGTAGCAAAAATATATTATCTGCAGTTATCTTAGAGTACATAAGAGAAAAAAATAAGTGCTAAGCCCAACACCCAGCATAGTGCCTGATTCAGTAGGTGTTTCTGGTTAATTGATTGATAGAACATACAAATATATTGTAATGACACTGAATGAAGAAACTTCAGATCATGGAAATGTTCTTTATGGAACTATTTCAAGAAAAGAAGCAGAAATCCACATAGCATACCAAATACCAGAATAAATACTAAATCAGTAATCTAAAAACAGTTTTTAATTTAATGAGAGCACTGTCCAAGAGGGACCCAGTCCTTATAACATGTGCTACCTACTGCCAATTCAAGTGAAATATTGGTGAACCTATGTCCAGAAATGTGTTGTGGAGGATATTCCCCTATCCCCATCTTCATTCAGAGTATGAAACAGATATCCTGTCACTGATTTATATCAGTTTACTATGCAATGATTTTTTTTTAAGTCACTTAATTGATTAATTATATAAAAACGTCCAAACACACAAATTCTTCCTTCTTCCCTTGTGTGGCAAATGAGAAAGAATTGCTATAAGCCTCTGAGTTTGAGAAGTTAAAAGCAGCAGCAGGTGGTCACTGACTACTTTATCTCCCCACCCAACCACCAATTGGTTATAAATACATGACATCATTACTTCTGCATCTGTTGTGCTTATCCTTTCCTAATCTTAAATGAATGAGTATCAAAGATCACAGGTTACAATCTTGTGAGCTTTAAAGAGTTGGAAGCAACTACAATCCATGACAGAGTTTGTTCATAGAGATAAAAGCCAAACTTTATCAGGAGAGGTATAGGATGATAGCTAATAGGGATGGATAGAACAAGTGAGAATCTGAGAGAGATAGGAAAGACATAGACATGTTTCTAGGCAGTAAAGAAGCAGCTAGAGAGACCAAATATTAGTGGGAGAGTGATAATTTGCTAGAGAAGATAGGATGGATTGGGATTGCTTGTGTACATAGAAAATTTGCCTTGGCAAAGAAAAGGGTCCCTTCTTCATGTGCTGTAGGGATGTAGGAGGAAATAGTGGGAGGCCTCTGCATGATCCCATTATTGTGTAACAAAAATGTGTAGCCAAACCAATGAGCAGGGTTTCTCAATTTTTTTTCTAGCTTTTTTTCAGGAATACAGGAATAGGAACAAAGACATTCTACCTGGAAATAAAAAGGGTATATAAAGAGCAAAGCATATCCCTATTTTGAGGAAGACATTTTTATACTTCAGTTCTTGTTGTAACTTCTTAGTAAATATCTCTTTATTAAAACTAATTATGGGGCAAGTAGGTGGCACACTGGAGAGAGTGTCAGGTCTGGATTCAAGAAGACTCTTCTTCCTATGTTCAAATATGGTCTCAAACACTGTCAAATTAATACAAATGCAAATCATTCCCCAGCTGATAAGTGGTGATATGTACAGGCAGTTTTCTAATGAAGAATAATTTATAGTCATATGAAAATTTGTTCTAAGTCATTAGTGATTAGAGAAATGCAAATTAAAACAACCTTGAGATATCATTTACACCTATCAGTTCAGCTAAAATGATTGAAGGGAAAAGTCACAGTTGTTGGAAAGGATGAGGAAAAATTGGAACTGTGTTGGTGGAACTGTGAACTAATCTACTCTTTTGGAGAGCAATCTGGAATTATGCCCAGAATTATTAAATTGTCTATACTTTTGACCCAGAAACACCACCACTTATCTGTTTCTCAAAATGACTAGGGAAAAAGGAAAAATCCCATATGTTCTTCTTGTTGTTGCTGTTGTTGTTGTTAGTCTTTCCTTCTTGAAGAAGACCATGACATCCAAGAGGTGATGCTATGACATGCACTTAAATTGGATTTGAGGGAGGGAGGGCTGTGCAAAGTCACCTGCTTCAATTTCCCCTCCAAAGCCATCTGGTTCCAGTGGCCAGATAGAAAACAGGATGGCTGGAGATGGTCCTGGATGCAATGGGAGACCTTGGCCTTTTTAAGTTAAGGTCTTCAACAGGTCTCAGTTTGACTGAGGTGGCACCTTTTTAATGATAAAGACTAGGTAGCAAAAAGAAGAAAGAAAAGAAAGAAAGAAAAAAGAAAAAAATGAACTTGATCTTAGAAGAACATATTTAAGCTTGCATGAATGAGCAGAATGAAGAGACCATTGTCTTTTTTTCCAATAATAGTTTCAAGAGCAAATAAGTCACTTTGATTATTATAAATACCCAAATTTACTGCAAATGACATATGAAGGGAAATGGTATCTACATCCAGAAAAAGAACTGACAAATAGAAATATGTATAGAATGATTTTGCATAGATATATTTGTATCTAATAGTAGCCATCTCTAGGGTAGGAGAGGGAAAAAAAGAAAATATATTTTTTAAAAGAAAGTTATAGGATAACATTATATATTTAAAAGCAACAGCAAGTTATACATAAAAGATTTGCAGTTTCATGTGTAATTATCTTTCTATTCTACATGTTATAGAAATGCTTATTTTATTTTTTTAATTCAAACTAATTTTTTTTTTAATTCTGGAAAAAGGAAAAAGGAAAGGAAGGAGAGAAATTACAAACTGCTCCAGTATCTTTGCCAAGAAATCTCCAAAGGAGGTCACAAAGAGTTAGACACAACTGAAAAACATCAAAGCTAATTGATGTTAACTGGTTGATTAAGAATACTGGAGAGATATTAACTGAGCAGATTGATTGATACTGGAGAAAATATACTGAATTCAAGTCCATGATCAGTAGAATTGGAAATGACCTTCCAGGTCCTTCCAGCATTACATTTAGAAACCTAAGTATGGGGAAGAAGAGCCATCCTCTGATGGCTCTTACCAATTCAAGTTGGGGTTCAGGAGCACAGAGCCTGACAACAAAATCAAAACAAAATCATAAAAAATTGGAAATACTATATCTGAACATAGAAAAATAGTCATTTTTGTCAAATGAATGTAAAAAAGATCTGAGAATTGACTAGTATTCTAGGATTTATAGTTTGATGATAGACTTGAGCTATTCCTTTGGGGGGGAATAAAAAGACATGCACAGAAAGCAGGAGAGGAAGGAAGGAAGATGAACTACATGAGTTGAGCAGCAGAGGGCATCCTCAGACCCATTCAGGACTGAACCACAAAGGGGAAAAAATGGCACAGAAACAATGGACAACTAGAGAAAAGAAAGCTGAACTTTTTTTTTTTTTTAAAGGGTATGATCCAAGCAGGTTATTGGTTCCTTTCAAGCATCTTGGAACAAAAAACTCAGAATGAAACTATGAACTGAAAAAAGGTCCAAAAAGTCTACCTTTTCTCCAACTTCCCTCTCTTGCTCTTGTCAGTAACGGACATTATTATATACTCTATTCTCTCTTTTTACGTAAGTATCTTTTAAAGTACAGATCTGAGCATGTCATTTCCTCCTACTCAGTAAACTCAGTAACTTCTTATTGCCTCTAGAATCAAACATAAACTTGTCTATTTACTTTTTACAGTTCTTTCCAACCTGTTGCCAAGCTATCTTTCTAATCTCTTTGTGTACATTATTTCCTTTCCATACTCTGTGATCCAGCCAACCTGACCTTATCTCTTTTCTTTGCACAAAGTTATCACCTGTTTTTGCCTTTGAACTATCTGTCCTCCATTTCAGAAACACACTCCCTTCTCATTTCAAGTCATAGAATCCCTCTCTTCCTTCAAGACATAGCTTTCTATGGAAAGCCTTTCCTGATCCCCACTAATTTCTAGTTACTATCCTCCCTCTCAAAATACCTTATATTTAACTACTTTGTATTTATTTTACATATGTTGATATATAGAGTTATATTATTAAAACATGTAGATACTGTTTTACTCATTGTATTTGTACAGTGCTTGGCATATAGGAAATGCTTAATAAATTCTTGTACATTAGTTGATGCTCTTGATCAAAAACATTATGACAAAATGATTAAAGAAAGGAAAGAATTTATATGCACAAAATATTCATTGCAGCACTTTTATAGCAAAAAACTGGAAACTAAAGGGGTTCCAATTAATTGGAGGATGACTGAACAAATTATGGTATGTGAATTAATGAAATTATATCGTACCATTCAAAAGGAAGAAATTAATGGAGTCAAAGAAACCTTAGAAGACTTGTGTGAAATTATGCAAAATGGAAAGAACAAAACCAGGAGAATCATTTACACAATTGCAAAATTATAAAAAACAATAATTTTGAAAGATTTAAAAATTGCGACCAACCACAGTTCCAAAAGACTGAGGGACTGATGGTTCAGTATGCTCCCCACCTGTTGACAAAGAGATAATAGCCTATAAGTGCTAGACAAGACATTTTCAGATAGGACCAATTTGTACGTTTGTGTTGCTTCATTGTACTTACTTATTTGAGAGAATGGAGTTGAGTTTGTTGTTGTTTTGGTAGAGGAAGAGGATAATAGAGGTAGAGGCACTACATAGAGATGTGGGGAAAAAAAAGAAAGAAAAATGTCAATTAAAAATGTTAATAGCTGGGAAATAGGAGCACAAGGTTCATAGGCAGAAACAGACAAGTAGAACAGCTTTGGATCTAATGTTTTGAAATTACATATAAATATACATTTACATATATATGTAAATATGTACATATGTAAATAATTGTATATAACAATAACTAGCTAAATGGAACTGGAGTGCTAATTAGTAGTAAGAAGGCAGTAAGGAAACAAACCTTCAATAGGGGATTTTAAAAACTGTGATTCTCTTTTTCTGTTCTTTGTATAATGGAAATAGTGACATTTGTTAATGTTCATCAAGTTTAGTATAATATATAATAAAAGATAAAATCCTGAAAAAAAATAAATAAGAATATTAAAAGGAAAATAGATAAAAGGGAAAGCAAATAACACTACAGGAATGATTAACAAATCTAAAATATAATTCTTTTAAAACAAATAAGGTCAATATACATTAGTAATAAAACCAATAAACATTATTTGATTTTATAAAGCAAGAAAGGAAAATCAAGCTGACAAAATAAAAAAGGAAATAAGTGAAATCACAACAAAGATGCAATAAAATTATCAGAAATTTTTATGCACAAGTACATGCTAGCAAAATCAAGAATTTTTTTAAATGCATAATTGTCCACAACAATATAAGTCAAAGGAAATAAAATGAAGTAAAAATCTTAAACAACTCAGTTTCAGAAAAGGATATTAAACAATAAAGGAGCTAACAAAGAGAAGGGAAACCTCTTGGATTCAGATGGATTGATAGGTGAATTTTATCAAATCTTTAAGGGGCAATTAATACCTAAACACTATAAATTACTTTTAAAGTCAGCTTGCTGGCAAAGTGGATAAGGCACTGGGCCTAAATACAGGAAGACCAGAATTCAAATGTGACCTAAAACCCTTACTAGCTGTCTGATCCTGATCTGGTCACTTAATCTTTGTTTGCCTCAGTTTCCTCAATTGTAAAATGAGGTGATAATAACAACTAGGATCTGTGAGTCATATCAAACTTGAAAATCCAATAAAAGTCCTATATATCTTTTTCATAAAAATTGTTTTTTGTTCTTGTTCAGTGGTGTTCAATTCTCTGTGACTCCTTTTAGGGTTTTCTTGGCAAAGATACTGGAGTGCTTCACCATTTCCTTCTCCAGTTCATTTTACAGATGAGGAAACTAAAACAAACAGAGCAAAGTGACTTACCCAGGGTTACACATCTAAAATTCATCTGCAATAGGTAGATTGTTTCCACTTTCTTTCCTTTCACTGTTTTCTTAACATATTATGATCTTGCTTTTGATCTCAACATTCTACAAAAACTTCTCTCTTCAAAGTTAGTTGTCAGATCCAATGATCAGATCTCCCCATTGTCCCTGGTTTCTCTGCTCTTTGACACTGTTGATCACTTCCCCCCCCCCTTGAAACTTTCTAAATTTGTTAAATTAGTAATACATTTAACAAGTCTTTATTAAAGGGCCAGACACAGTGCTAGGAACTGAGTAAATGAAGACAAAAGCGAAGCAGACGTTACCTTTAAGGAGCTGCCATGTATCTGGTTTGGGAGAGTGAAGAGTACAGCTTGATAGATCTCTGGAGATAATTGAATAAGAACAGAAAGCAGTCTTCAGATTTTTTTAGACCATTTATTAGATCTTTAAAATATCAAAAGCAAATGCAGAAAAACAGAAATATTAAAGATATCCACCAATCAGAATGTAATAAAACAATATTCAGTAAAGGACCTTAAAAGCAAATATTGAAAATTCATTGGAAACTAATCCTAAAGAATGGGTGAGAGGGGCAGCTAGGTGGTGCAGTGGATAGGGCACCAGCCCTGAAGTCAGGGAGACCTGAGTTCAAATCTGGGTTCAGACACTTACTATTTCCTAGCTGTGTGACCCTGGGCAAGTCACTTAACCCCAATTGCCTTAGCAAAAAAAAAAAAAAAAAAAAAAAGAATGGGTGGGTCAAAGAACAAGTTATAGAAACAATAATTTCATTGTTGATGATAATAATGAAATATAACAAAACATACCAAAATTTTGGAAGTTAAGCCAACATACTACTTAGGGGAAATTTTATAGTTCTAAAAACTTTTGTCAATAATAAAGAGATGATTGATGAATTGGCCATTAAGCTAAAAACAATAGCAAACTAAGTATTTTGGGTAAACCTATAGCTAATTTGATCTTAAAAAGAAATAAAAACAAATTATCAGCATTAAAAAATGAGAAAGGCAAATTCACAACCAATAAGAAGAAAAAAAAGAAATTATTAGGCTGTTTCATCTAATTAGATGCCATGAGAACCAATACAGATGGTGTAAATGTAGATGTACAACTAGGTAGCAGTTATTATGAATTTGAATAATGCAAAATTTGATTTACTGCAAATTATGAAATTATAGAGCTGGCATTTAATATGAACCAAAATTCAATTACTGTGATTCACATGAGCTATTTCACTGTTTTAATATGCTGGTACTTCATAAGTCAATACTCTCCTTTCATCTCACATGGATTTGATGTGCTCCTGCATACCTTATTAGCAACAATTGTGTTATTTTTTAAAGAGCCCTCAGACAAAAGGAAGCATGCTTTAAATAGAAATACTGAAAGCACAAAAAAAAAGAAGAGACTTATAATTACATTAGAACAAAAATGAGACTTGTAATTGAATGGCAAGAACGTAGTCATAGTAACTCTAAAATAGAGCAAGAAGTTGGAACGCCTGAATCTTCAATACAGAATATTACAAAACATGCAGAAAAAAGGATAAAACTGTATCAGCTTTTTGTGGTTTGCAAACAACTACGAGGAATATGTTTTACAATAATAGAAATGGAGCATCTTTTATCTGTATGGATTGAAGATTGCATTAAAAAAAAAAAACCCTATCATTGCAACAAAGGCTTCAAGTTTATTTAAAGCAGTGAAGGAAAATGGAAATGAAGGAGATAATGAAGAAATTTTTATTTCAAATGTGGTTGATTTGGTAACATTTAAAAATCAAGTTTAATTAAACAATGTTAACATTACTAGATTTAAAATTACTAGTTATTGCAGATGAGGCTATGACAGCTAAAATAGCCTGATGTTTTGAAGAAAGTAAACAAAGAAGTTGAATAAACTGACCAAAATTTTTTTAGTGTGTATGAAAGAGGATTATTCTAGGAAAGGATGTCTTCCAGAACTTAGATTTCTAAGAAAAGACTCAACCTGGATTTAAAGTGTCAAAAGATTGTCTGACATTTTTATTGGGAGGTAATGCAGGAGAGGATTTTAAATTAAAACCAATGTTTGTTTGTCAATCTTAAAACCCTTTCACTCCAAGAGGCTATAGCTATCAATTAGTTCCAGTTCTTTGTAGTCAGATATGGAAAGCATGGGTGACTAAAACTGTATTCAAAGACTGGGGTTTTATTCAGTTATTTTATTCTAGTCACTGAAAAATATTGCAATGATATTGGTATTGCATTTAAAGCACTGCTGATTTTAAATAATGGCCAGGTCATTCTCAGTTCACCATCTGAGAATACAAATACACAGAGATGCGAAGAAAACTCTTTACACATGTATGTATATAAAGATTTAAAACAAGAGAAAATAGTTCACTCTACACAGCTAAAAAATTTTTTTAAATGTTTTTGTCATACTGTCGGGGTATGCTTATCTTCAGGTATGGCATTCAGTAATTTTTAAAAATTTCACCCTCTGTAACTACTTTACTACTTTGTAACATACTGGAATCAGAAATACATTTTTCTTATCTTTTGCTCTTATAGTAACAAACAGAAAAACATTTAAAATTTTTTCATTGCATTTTTCCACTAGGATGGCATCTATTGCCACGTTTTATATATAGTGATAACTTTGAATAATGCACAATAAATAATGTGGTTCATTATTTACACTGATAAAGTGGCTCTCTGGTTTCAATTTCCCAAAGAACATCTGCTCCTCAACATCTAAATATACCTCTGGTTATATCTTTTCTAATGCTATTAGTTTTATCCATTCTTGTGGTTCCCGATCCCTTTCTGTTAACTGCCAGTAACTATTATAACAATTTCATTAACCAATGAAATTCAATTACCTTTCCAAAGGACATTTATTTTGCAGTTTTAGTAAGAAAAGAAATATAAACATCCCCCTTTCCCACAAACACACATCACTAATCCAGAGCAGGATACACTATTCTCTGTAGAATCTTATTTTCTAGGAAGAGTGGATTTAGACTCAATGCAATCTCTAGATAGTACTGGATCTCACTGAGTTCATGCCCAAATGTGCCATTTTTGCTAGATTGAGTCCTTGCCTTGGATACCATTGGGCTACTTCCTGAAGGTTGATCCTCTCTCCTTGAGGCCAAATCTGCCTGGATATAAACCTCAACATGGACATAAGTCCTAGATCTCTGAGTGTTTTGCTCTCTTGATCTTTCAAATCTCACAAGGACATAATTTCATGGGGTCTAATCACTTCTAGCTAAAATAAAAGAACAAATACCAAAGCAAAGAGCAGAGGCTCATATTCACGGGCCCCATGAAGCTTTGGATGGCCTTGGATGAGGAAGAGCCCAAGGTACCTCTCTGTTTATACTACTGCCTCCCTTCTATCACTGGAATGTCACCAGGCAGAAGATTGGTCAAAGACAGAACCAGGTGCTGGTTGTCTAGTGCTATGTGAATAACTACCTGATCTCATAGGAGTGCCTTATAAGTCTTTAGGAATTATTTACTAAATTAAATTTAATTCTTCCTAACTCCTTTACCTCAGAGAAAAGGATAGTGTCTTGAGCCAATTGGGAATAAATGACACGCTGAAACAGTCCTCTGGCCTACAATAGTGCAGGTAATCCATATCCACAGCTACTCATGAGATGAGACATTTGGAATGGTGTCCCCAGAACCATCTGTCACCCCATGACTCCAGAGTACATGGCAGGTGAGAACAAGGTCCCTTAATTCATTTTCTTCTCCATGGGAAGGAGATTACAAGTTAGAGATTACAAATTACTACTGCCTCCCAGATCAAGTAGGTGTGAAAGTAGAACTTGGCCCTTATCCCAGCCTAAGATAGAGGATTTCATACATTCCCAGATCAAAGTGCAGATGGGAACAAACTTCCAGGAAAAATATACCACCCCAGGAATATCCAATGTTAAACATTCACTGAGTAGCCTCTGGTTCAAGAGAGAGATTAGAATCAGTTTATATAGATCTGGAAGTCATCTCCCAAAAGATAAAAACTGAATCTATGAGAATTGAGATCATTGAGAGACGAGAGAGCCTTGAAGAACAGATATAATAAAGGGTGGGTCAGGAAGATGATTTTAGGAAGATGACAGCGAGAGAGAGAGAGAGAGAGAGAGAGAGAGAGAGAGAGAGAGAGAGAGCAGATAGACAAATAGGAAGAGAATCTAGAAAGAGCAGTAACATGAAAATTCAGGGAAGCAAAAGCATTTGGGAGGCAATGGTCTAGTGTTGTATGCAGCAGAAATTAAAAAGGATGGAAACAGAGAAAGGTTGTCTTGATAAAAATATGAGATGAAGAGAATCTGAGGCACAAATCACAATCTGAGCATAATCTATTCATTAGTAAGGCCAGCAGTTGCCAATAATAGAGATCAATGAACCCTCAATGACCAGAGATAAATCCTACAATCAGAGCAGCTTCTTATACAGTTTGGTAATTACAAAAGGTCCAGTGACACAAATTAAACTAAGACTATGTTTGATCTATAAGAAAGGCAAGTTTGGGTTATACATCATTCTGACTGTCAATAGGGGATCTCCAGAATCCATAGCAATGGAGAAAATACAGAATTGAATGAATATTCTCTGCAAAGTCCACTGTCAGATGACATTTAATACCAGAGCCCCAGTGTAAAACATCTCCTGACCAAGCTGACTTATCTTTCTTATTTCCCTGAGAGGCAAGACCACCCTGTAGACCTTAAAATTAAGATATCCACTATACACCTCTCAGATTGGCTAATATGACAGGAAAAGATCATGATAAATATTGGAGGGAATATGGGAAAATTGGGACACTTAATGCATTGATAGTGGAATTGTGAACTTAGCAACCATTCTGGAGAGAAATTTGGAACTATGCCCCAAGGGCTATCAAAATATGTATACCTTTTGATCTGGCAGTGTTTTTACTGGTCTGTAACCCAAAGAGATCATAAAAAAGGGAAAAGGACTCACATGGGTAAAAATATTTGTGGTGGCAAGAAACTAGAAATTGGATGGATGCCTCTCAGTTGGGGAATGGTTGAATAAGTTATGGTATATGAATGTAATGGAATATTATTATTCCATAAGAAAAGATCATCAGGATTTCAAAAAGGCCTGGAAAGACATACATGAACTAATGCTAAGTGAAGTAAGTTGAACCAAGACCATAGCAACAGCAAGACTATGTAATGAACAACTATGATGGACTTGACTCTTTTCAACAATGACATGATTTAATTCTAATAGGCTTGTGATAGAGAGAGCCATCTGTATCCAGAAAGAGGACAATGGGCACTAAATGTGGATCATAATATAGTCACCTTTTTGTTGTTTGCTTGTTTTTTCTTTGTCCTTTTTTTTCCTTTTTGATCTGATTTTTTTTGTGCAGCATGATAAATGTGGAAATATGTTTAGAAGAATTGCACATATTTAACCTATATTGGATTGTTTGCTATCTAGGGAAGAGGGGGTGAGGAGAAGAGAGGGAGAAAGTTTTGGAAAACAAGATTTTGCAAGGGTGAATGTTGAAAACTATTAAATATAGTTATATAAAATAAAAAGCTGATATTAAAAATAAAAAAATTAAATGTATGAAAATAATCCAAAAAAATTAAGGTACCTAAACTCTTACCAACTCTATAACTGAGTCACAAGTATATCCAAATCCATAGATATTAATTTGTCATTAACCAGAAATCCTTAACCATCAATTTCCCAAGTCATCAGATGCCGTAGTAATTAAGATTTGATCACTGGTCAATGGGAGTGAATAGCTTCAGTCTAATGATGAAGTTAGATATCAGATTGCAAAAGTTTGAGAAGGGAGGGGACAAGAAATGAAGGCAAAAAGTGTAGAAAGTGTTTCACATGAGTTTGGCTTTGAAAAAGAGTAAAGATACAGATAATATTTAAAGAGAATGATATTGTCCAAGAAAGGATTTTTAAGGATGGATGCCAACTAGGCAGATATGTGGACATCAGTAGATATTAAAATTTGAGAGGGAAGAAACAAGATGGAAATTATGACTATGGGGGGCAAGTGGTTTATGGAAAGAAAAGAAGGTTTGGTACAGCTTCCATGGAGACTTAAAAAAAATTGAACCCTGTTGTGTGACTTCCTTCAGCATCACTCAGCAGGATGTAAGCAAGAGCAGAGGAGACAGATAGTGCATGTAATTCAGGATGCAAATTGGGATTTGGCAAGGCATGAGGAGTAAGGTATAGGACCAATAGGGCAAGATGTGAATGTAGAGAATATTGTAAAACTAAGTTGATCAAGATTAGGAAAGGATGAAAGTAAAAATTTCTCCAGTGCTTTGTGTCATGAATTCTTAAATGCTATGTCTGGAAAAAACGAAGTTTTGAAGATCTGCCAAGGCTAGATAGACTTCAAATACAGCCAGATTATATGCCTACCATTTGGGGGGCCAAACTAACTAAATTCAGAAAGATTTATTGTCAAGTTGATTGTAGGATGATGTATGATTTGGCCACAGCAACTGTTTTTTTTTTTTTTTATTGTTTGTTTTTTTTTTTCCTGGTTATACATGAACATTTTTTTAAACACATTTCCTTATAAATCATGTTGGGAGATAAAAATCTTAACAAAAGGGGAAAACCACAAGAGAAAAAAAAACAGAAGAAAAAGAGGGAAAAAGTGAACATTCAATATCCATAGTTCTCTTTCAATGCAGATGGCATTTTCCATGCAAAGTTTATTGGGATTGCTTTGGATCACTAAACCAACTGAGAAGAACTGCTGAGAACCATCAAGTCTTTCATAGATGATCATTGCACAATCTTGCTGTTACTGTATACAATGTGTTCCTGATTCTGCTTGTCTCACTTAGCATCAGTTCCTGTAAATTTTTCCAAGCTTTTCTGAAGTCCTGTTCACCATTTCTTATAGAACAATAATATTCCATTATATCCATATACCATAATTTACTTAGCCATTCCACAATTGATGGACATCTACTCATTTTCCAATTCTTTGCCATCACAAAAGAGCTACTACAAACATTTTTGCACATATAGATCCTTTTCCCTCCTTTGGCCAGAGCAACCATTAAAATCTACCTACTGATATTTTGTATGACAAAATATATGCTTTTCTCCCTCTTCTTCCTTTCTCAAATTGATGGGAGAAGGGAGAAAAATTCAGATCTGAAAATAAAATAAAATTTAATTTTAAAAAGTAATATAAAAATCAGAATACTAACCCAGAATTCTTTTTGCCTTTTTGTATGTGTCATTAACTTCTTTGGTAAAAACAAAGCAAAACAAGAAGGGACCTTTATCCCTTCTCAGAATGAGCTTTTTTAAAACATAAAATAGATACGATTATGAAGGAAAACAATTATGTTTACATATAGTTGTCAAACAAAAAAAAACAAATCCAAATTCACAGAATCCAAGTTAAGAATCCTTGTAAAGAATTGAGGATAACAGCCTTATATCATGAAGTCTTAAAATACTGAAGGAAGTATAAACTATTTTGACTAATAGTTAACAAAATCAGGACAATTCTACAGTAATTGTAATGAGAGATATTTCTGTGAGTTTCAAAATGTGGACATGATCAGTTTTTCCTATCCATTTTACTCTGTATATGTGGTGGCAAAGGCCTCTCCAATCAAGTTTTTAAGGGATAAATTAGCACACACATGAGGGAAATGGGAAGGAGAGAACCCACATAAAGGTGTGTGTGTATGTCCAAATGAGAAGTAGGAAATAAATGTAAACTAATATGTGAAATTCCAAAATGACCCTTTCTGATTCCATTTATACCTTTTTTCCTCCAATAACTTTCCTTTTTCTTTACCCAATATACCATGTAGACTGTCAGATAAGGATGTAACAGAGCAAGCTTGAACCTTCTAGAGAGCTGATTGTTAAATTTTTAATGTAAGCATTTACACTTCAGAAACCTTGACTAAGAAAATGATGGAGAAATGTTAATAATGCAGGCTAAACTTGAAGGAATTTCCTGTGTGTGTGTGGGTGTGTGTGTATGTTTATACATATATATATGTATGTATGTATATTTTACTGGAGAGTTGATTTTTAAACAAATATTTACCAGCACACTCTATCAGGTAAAGAAAAATAAAAGTCTGAATATGATAGAATGAGAGTGATGGGGAACATATGTCAACCCCCTTGAGATAGGGTTTATCCAACATGGCAGAGTGGATTGTAAGTTCCATGAAAGTAGGGACTATGTCTTACCTAAACACTGTACTTCCAGCATCCACTATTTCTTATGTCACTGGATTTTGCACATGATAAGCACTTAATAAATATTAGAAAGGGCACTGAACTTGGTGTTAGAAGACAAGGTTATCATCTAAAATACCTTACTAACTGCTCTTGATCCCAAGTCTAAGATTTTGTCTGAGTTTTTTTGTTGGTGATGGCAGTAATGAGTTTGGTTTGTTTTTGTTTTTACCTCAGCTAAAGCATAATAATTTCTACTCCAGTTCTTTAACTCTGTATGTATCTCTCATTTTAAAATGTGTTTCTTGTAAATATCATACTGTCAGATTCAGATTTCTTAATCCATTTTGCTATCCATTTCCATCTTATGGGTAGGGTTCATCCCATTTACTTTCAAAGTTATAATTACTAATTGTATATTCCCCTCCATCCTATTTTTCTATTATCCTTCTCAACCTCTTTTTCCTTCAGAAGTATGACTTAATTCCAACCATTACTTCCCTAACCCACTTCCCTACCCTCTTACTTCTTGATCTATATACACTTCTAAAAGTCATTTCCTTATCCTGTCCCCTCATTCTCATATCTTTATAAGTTTAAAAGACTCATACCCTTCTAGATATATAATTCCATCTTTAACCTAGTTCTGATGAGAATAAGGTTCCAGCAATACCAGCCCTTCACCTTTACCTGATTCCATTGTAATCATTCTTCTATTGATGCTTCATTTATATAATCACTCCATTTTACCTTGCCCTATCCAATTTTATTTTTTACTCAACTCAACCCCAAGTCTTCTTTCAAAATATCTCTAGTATGATAAATTCTTAAAGAGTGCAGATAACATTTTCCCACATAAGAAGTAAACAGCTTGACCCTATTGAGTTCCTAATAATTGGTCTTTAATATTACCTTATTCAGGTTTTCCTGAATCTTGTGTGTCAAATTTTCCACTGAATTCTGGTCTTTTTTGTCATAAATCTCCAAATGGGTCTTTGCCAGAACTCATTTAGCAGTTGCCCCAGACAGCTACTTTTGTAATCATTAACAGAGCTCCCTACCTCTTTATGCATTATAGAGCCTGTCTTTGGCTTGGTGGGTAGAGGTACAAATGGGGGACTCAAAAGTTCCCTTGGCTGGGGAACTTCACAATTAGCTTGCCTCTTGGTTGGCGGTGTCCCTTTCTGCAGGGGAGGAGAGAACCAGAGTTCGCTTGGGAGAATTCTGAACCCTACAATTGGTGTAGTTGGCAAGCCACCAAAGAAATGCGAGGAGCAAGGGTGAGGTCAGGAGAAATCCCAGGTTGGCCTGAGACCTCAGTGTGACATGGGATCTATTTGTTGGACTGCATGGGGAACACTGCCTGAGTATGGGGATATCCCCAAAACCCCAAAGGTCCTGGAATCCCTCCTTATAGAGATATGTTCTATCAGTTTGAGCAAGTAGGGAAAGAAGGTGGTAGCTGATATGAGTTGTCCATTGTTTACAGTGTTAAGAGAAGCAACAAATAGGTATAATGATATAGAGAGCAAACATCAAAAGCTAGATGAGAAGTTGCAGTTACAATGAGAGAAGCATGGAGAAACCCTATTTGCCAGATGGCCTGGCTGAAGGGAGTTGAGCAAATAGGAGAGTGATAAGACATATGATTGTGACAAAGTGCAATCCCAAAACCTGGACTCCTGAGGAAGAGGAGGATAGTGGGTAATAGATGGAAGAGATGAAGGAGAGAGTCTCTTTCTCCCTCTGTCTGTGTGCCTCTAACTGACTAGCTTCAGGAACTGGGGTGGGGGAAGGGGGAGCAGATAAGGAGAAAGAAAGAAAATATACTTACTGCAGTGAAGATTGTTTGAGATATGATGGTAAAAGCAAGCAGAAAGTAAGTCATTTAATCTGCTTGTGCTGACAGCACAAATGAAGGATTTAAGATTTGGAAACTTTGGGAATAAAAAAGGAAAAGGTTACTGTCACTTCAAAGTTCCAGCATGAATGTTTATTTGGATGGTTATCAAGAAGCAGCTTTGGGTTACGCATCAGTGAAAGTTTCAAGATGGAAGCCTGAATTTTGGAATAGAACTGACACTTAACTCTTGCCTGATTCACAAAATGAGAAAAGGTTTGTGTGAATCAAGAAAACAACCAAAAAGTAGTTTGAGTTTGATTGGAACCCCAATTGCCTCAGGAAAAAAAAAAGAATTTATAGTCTTACCAAATCTGACATACTACTACACACCTGTCAGATTGGCTAAGATGACAGGAAAAGATAATTGATGAATGTTGGAAGAGATGTGGGAAAACTAGGACACTGATACATTGTTGGTGGAACTGGGAACAGATCCAACCATTCTGGAGAGCAATTTGGAACTATGCTCAAAAAGTTATCAAACTGTACATACCCTTTGACTCAGCAGTGTTTCTATTGGGCCTATATCCCAAAGAGATTTTAAAGGAGGGAAAGGGACCCACATGTGCAAGAATGTTTGTGGCAGCCCTCTTTGTAGTGGCTAGAAACTGGAAACTGAAAGGATGCCCATCAATTGGAGAGTGGCTGAATAAATTATGGTATATGAATATTATGGAATATTATTGTTCTGTAAGAAACGACCAACAGGAGGATTTCAGAGAGGCCTGGGGAGACTTGCATGAACTGATGCTGAGCGAAATGAGCAGAACCAGGAGATCAATATACACAGCAACAAGACTATATGATGATCAATTCTGATGGACATGGCTCTTCTCATCGATGAAACGATTCAGGCCAGTTCCACTGATCTTGTGATGAAGAAAGCCATATACACTCAGAGAGAGGAATGTGGGAACAGTGTGGATCACAACATAGCATTTTCATGCTTTTTGTTTTTGCTCACAATTTCTTATTTTTTTTTCCTTTTTGATCTGATTTTTCTTGTGCAGCAAGATAATTGTATAAATATAGATTCATATATTGGATTTAACATATATTTTACCATGTTTAATATATATTTGATTACTTGCCATCTAGGAAAGGGAGTGAGGAGGGGGTGGGAATTGGAGCACAAGATTTTGCAAGGGTCAATGTTGAAAAATTATGCATGCATGCGTTTTGAAAATAAAAAGCTTTAATTTTTTTAAAAAGGAAGAATTTAGAGTCTTACAAACAAAAGTTAATTATTGGTTATTTTTCAACAACTTTTTAAATTGGTGTGTGTTGAAATCAGAAATTTGACTGCAAATTAAATAAGATTCCTACTTATTTTTAGGAGTGATAGGTTGTATTCTGTTTGAATTTTAAGAACTGTCTTGTTTCCTCCCTAAAACAAAAGAGGAGCTTATTTAAGGAAACAGAAGGGAAAAACTCAACCCCTCCTGAGAACTCCCAGAGCTGCAATAGCTTGGAGAATAACAATCGTTGGCAATGTTTTCAGTTTTGAATTCAGGTATAATTGTCTCATGGTCATTGAGTCAATAATCTACCATTCAAGAGAAATACAAGCTACTCAGACGGATGTGATCCTGAAGTGTTATAGGTAGAGGTCTGTATGTGGGCAAAAGGTAAGAGGCAAACCTTTGGTCTATCCTGAAGTGGGATCCTTCTGGCTCAGTTTCCCCATCGTGTTCCTTTGAACAGGAATGTTTCCCACCAGATTATTCCTGAGTCTGCCTATCAAGTGGAATTGTTGCAGCATTGGTTGGTTGTCAACTGTGACTTACTTGAAGTCAAATAGAGCTAAGAATGTCTTATCCTGCTATACAGGTGTCCCTTAGGATTGAGCCTGAAGGACCAGTTTAATGCTATTATAATCATATACCTTTTTATTTTTATAGCAAATTTCTACAACCAGAGCAGACTGTCAATAGAAGATAGGAGCAAAATGTAAGTATGTGAAATCTTACTGTTTTCAGTCTGTGTAGTCATTCCATATCCTAAATAATTAGGTAAATGATTATTTGGTCTAGTCATCTGCAAGTTACTAAATGTATGAAATAAGCTTCTTAAGTGTTTCAAAGTGATGTAAGAATAATTGGATATTAATGCAACTGTTTGTGGGACCTACCTGTTATTCTATTAATTTGTGAGATTAAAATCAGAAATATCTTCCATATGGTTTGGAGAAAATTTTAGTGCAGTTTTCTTAAAGAGATATAACTTACATAATATTTTGTGTTATATCAATGGAAAAGTCAGTTTTATTCAAGTTTATTACTAGTGTGGAAATAACATTTATTTGTACTGCATATCTTATAGCACAAACATGTTTTCTCATAAATAATCTAATTGCTATGCATGGTTTTGGAATTAAAATAGTACCCTCCCAAGTCTTTTCATTATACTTGGAATAAAGTCAACCTCTTATAAGTAAATTTGTGTAACCATTGAACCTAAGGATGAAAACCTCTACCTGCAAGAATGTTGCTACCGATGCTTTCACATATCAGATTGAATTCTCAATAACATCTGATCTTCCTAAAGAAATTGGAATCGAGTAAAAATTTTGAAAAAGCAACAAGATCAGATAATCCTGTATGAAAAATATAAGTGATTCTAATAGAACATGCAAAGACCTAAATTCCCTCAAGTTTCAGATAAACTCTGGGTTCTAGTTTGGCCTTCCCCCTTTTAATTTTGTCATTGATTAGATTAGATTAGAACTGTGAGTTTTAATTAGAACTGAGTTAGTTTTCACAACATGAACTAGAACTAGTAAATTTTAAGAGGCTATGCTAACTTGTAGAGATATCTATTTTGTAAGAGATTTTTGCAGGAAGTAATCTGCAAGTAACCTGGAACTAGAAAAAAAAATTCTATGGAAGAACTGCCCCTGCAGACAAGACATCTTCCAGATTGCTCCCTAAAAAAGAGGTTCTAGAGACCAAACCATTACATGGGATATCTGAACTCCAAGATGAAATTTGGTGATCAAATGGACATTGGAAGTGGGTTGGTACATGTGCAAAAATGTTTGTGGCAGCCCTTTTGTAGTGGCAAGAAAATTGGAGAATGGCTGAATAAATTATGGTATATGAATGTTATGGAATATTATTGTTCTGTAAGAAATGACCAACAATATGATTTCAGAGAGGCCTGGAGAGACTTGCATGGACTGATGTTGAGTGAAATGAGCAGAACCAGGAGATCATACACAGCAACAAGACTATACGATGATCAATTCTGATGGACATGGTTCTCTTCAACAATGAGGTTATTCAAACCAGTTCCTATTGTTCACTGATGAAGAAGCCGTATACATACAGAGAGAGGCCTATGGGAACTGTGTGTGGACCACAACATAGCATTTTAATGCTTTCTGTGAATGTTTGCTTGCATTTTGTTTTCCTTCTTAGGTTGTTTTTTTTTTTTCTCTTTCCAGATCTGAATTTTCATGTGCAGCAAGATACCTGTATAGATATGTATATACATATTGGATTTATCATATATTTTAACATATTTAACATGTATTAGACTACTTGCCATCTAGGGGAAGGGGTGGGGGGAAGAAGGAAAAAATTTAGAACAGAAAATTTTGCAAAGGTCAATGTAGAAAAATTACTCATGTTTTGTAAATAAAAAGCTTTAATTAAAAAAATGATAAAAAATAAAAAATAAAACAGGAAGTAGATAGGTAGTCATTATACCAAATGCTATGGATTCTTCTTTCACCTCCGTAGAGGTGGAATAGAAGAGAAATGCAACAATTGTGAAAATTTTCTTACTGATTGTGTTGTTTTCATACCTGATCTTGTATTGTTTATGTAGTTTGTGCCTGCAAATGGAATGAGCCTTTCTGGCTGTACCCAAAAGGGTCCTAAAAACCTCAGTATAGAACTGCTTCCAAGGACCTTGCAGAAGATATTCAGAAAGAATACATGAGTGGCTCTCAGGGGTGGAATATGGTGTCCTAAAATATGGTGAAAACTATACCAAAAGGAAGTGAAAACCATTCCAAGAATATAGTACTCAGCAAGGAATCTTGAGTGTGCCTGGCAACTTACTCAAAATGACCATCACATGGCCTTGCATGTTTGTACATCTAATCACCTGCACTGGTCTGATGCTCAAGACCTGGGAATCAAGTTCAGTTCCCAGGCAATATCACAAACATTAGCCAAACTGCATTAATGTATGCATGATGCTTTGTAGCTTCTTCTCCCTCTGATTTCTATAATTACCACAGGCTTTTGGGTTTTTGTTTTTTTTTTTTTTTGCAGGGATAGAAACCCACTGACTCAACTGGCAACCAACCCAGATAGCCCCTGTGTAAGTAACGCGTATGATTATTAAACTACTTATATAATCATAATGGAGCTTCCTGTCTCTCCTCTGGACTTTAAAATTAGCTTGCCTCTTGGTTGGGGGTGTCCCTGTGGTTGGGGGGGAGGTACCCGAGTTCCTTTTGTAGGAGAACTCCATACCATATATATATATATATATATATATACATATATATATATATATATATACATACACATATTCCATCATATAACTTCATTAAATTTCCCAATTACACATAAAAACATTTTAACTTCAATTTTGAGTTCCAAATTCTTTCCCTTCCTCCCTTCCCCCACCCTTAAGAAGGCAAGCAATGTGATATCAATTTTACATAGGATGACTTCAGTGTTCTTAACTGTGTTCCTTTTTGTATTGTCTGCTTGAGCTCATAAAGGGATCTACATGTTTCAGAGCCCATCCTGGTAACCTATTCCCAACCCCAGATTTTCAAGCAAAGAGAACAATTCTGTTTTGTGAATTTGACCCAGAACTCTATAGCAATTTATCTTAATCCTGTCATATCAGATATATATATATATATATGTATGTATAAAAATATAGCATCTATATTTTTAGGAAAAAAGTGGCAGTAAATGTACCTGTAGGCCCTTGGTCAAAATATTAATTTAGGTCATATTGATGGCCAAAGGAAAACTAGTGCCATAACTCTAGGTATCCAGTGCTCCTTAAAAGTCAGGAACTATTGTTGCTTTTTGTTTCCTCAGTGTTTTCTATACTACCTGGCATACTGTCAGCACACGCGCACACGCGCGCACACACACACACACACGTTTACTGATTAACACTGTCTTCACTGCAAGAGCAACTAACTGGCCATGATATGCAAAAGATCTTTTTTGAAAGAAAATTGCTTTCCCCCATTTTACACATAAAAGAACTTGCAGAAGGCTATTTTCTTCTAAGAAAGTTAGAGGAAAACTGAAATCCACAGAGTGCAGTAATGTTTGAGAGCTGAAAATATTAACTTTTATTGTTATTGTTGGGGAATGGGGAGGGAGGGAACATGCTTTTTCACTGTTAGTGAATGGTTCCAGGCTTTATGAATGCAATTTTCCAAGGTAGTCACCAGACAGCAACATAGGCAGTGATTTTAATAAAAGAAGTTATTACTTTAATAAAAGTATATCAGTCTATTGGGGCCTACTCTGCATTTAAAAAAACAAAAACAAAAAACATTCCATTTGTGGTTTATTCTAAAACTCTTAAAATTGTTCAGTGTGTCTGAGATCCCAATTACGCCTATAACTTTAATTCATCAGGCATGAAGATGACCACTGTGACACAATATAAAGAACATAAAGTTTAGAAATTTTAGTTCTAGTTCAGTTTCTACTACTAACTTACCTGCATGATCTGAGGCAATTTAGTTAATCTTGATAAATCTCAAGTTTTTTTTCTGTAAAATCAAAGAATTAGACAAGATACTATCTGAAGTACCATCCAGTTCTTATTAAGCCATTATGAAAACAAGTTTCATCACCACTCCCATACATACCAAAATATTTACAGCAGCACTTTTGATAACAAAGAATCAGAAACAAAGTAGATGCCAATTAATTAAGGAATGGCTAAACAAATTATGGTACACAAATGGGATGGAATATTACTATGCTATAAGACATGACCAATGTGAAGAATAGTCATAAACATTTAAGTACCTACTATGTACCAGGTACTATGACAAGGGCTGAGGATACAAAGACAAAAAAGTCTTTGAAATTCCTGCCTTTGAGCATCTTACATTCTAATGGGGGAGACAACTTGCAAATAACTATGAACTGAAAAAAAAACCCAAAACTAGATACAGGATAAATAGAAAATAATCAACAGAGGGAAGGCACTAGAATTAAGAGAGATTGAAAGATTTCCTATAGAAGACTGGATTTTAGCTGGGACTTGGAGGCCAGGAGGCAGAAATCAGAAAGGAAAGCATTTAAGCCATGAAGGACAGCCTCTGAAACTATCTGGAGTCTTATTCTAGGAATAGCAAGCAAAACTCCATCACTGGATCAAAGTGTATGAGGGAGGAGGGAAGGGAAAGTATAAAAAGACAAAATGTAGAAAGGAGAAAGGTTATGTTTGTTGGGGAGGATTTTATATTTGATCCTGGAGGTGATAGGGAATCACTACAATTTATTAAATAAGTAAATGATATGACTGAACTTGTACTTTAGAAAAATTAAATTTGGTGGCTGAGTGGGGGATGGAGTAAAGTAGGGAATGACTTGTGGCAAGTAGCAGGCTACTGTAATAAGTCTTGGCAAGAAGGGCTACATCATCATGAAAGATGAGTAAAGGAGGAGATAGTGGTAGGATGCACTTGGTTGATTTGAAATAATGAGGGAAGGAAAGGGAGATCTTAGAAAATGATCTAAATATTTTCAGTAAAATATGAGGCAAGGTATTCAACTAAGAAGTTTGAGGGAGAGGGAGCTATGGGATGTTTGAGGAGGGATGCAAAGATTTGAATGAGCCACGTGGAGTGGGACAGTGAGATAATTAGGTAGAAGCAGTGAGGGTCCATTTGAGGATGGATAACAGATTTGTGGTGGATTCAGCCAGGATGATTATGATTTTCTCCACCTTTGTTCAGCAGCACATGTATAAGTGCTAAGATAATGAATATGTGTGTTAAGGTAGAATGAAGAAAGTTACAGGACATGAGTAAACTGATGAATTGGGAGACAAAGTATTTGAGGGAATATCAATATAGGGCAGGAATTAGGGAGGGAAGATTGTAAAGCTAGGAACTAAATCCACTGGAGAAGGAATGGGAGTATCATGGAGGTTTATAGATAGCAGCTATCAGGAATCTGAGCAGTAGATGTGAATTTCATGAAACTAGAGATTACTGAGTGATAGTGGTAGGGAGAAACCCTGTAAGTGGCAATAAAGTGCAAGGAGTATTCTCCCATCTCAACCACGAAATTGGGGAGAATGAGTACAAGTGCAACCAGTTCTAGAAAGGATGGCTAGGAAAGCTACATTATCAGGAATGAGCCAGGAGAGAGAAAGAGTGGGAAAGGAAAAGATTGAAAATCAAAGCATATTTGTTGCCCACGGAGCAGGCATTCCAAGAGTACACAGTAAAAAGGGTGAGTAGCTTTTGGCTTTGTGGGTTTGGGGTGGAAACTGAAGGGAATAGAGAAAAGCAATCAGTAATCGGGTGACAGAATATATACAGAGAAGTATGGAAAGATCTGCATGAACTGAGGCAGACTGAAGAAAGCAGTCAAGAAAACAATATGTACAGTAATGTAAACAAAACCATGAAAATATCAAAAGTGAATCTTGCAAAATTATAAGGAACAAGAATGATTCAAAAGAAAAGATATGGAAAGGCATGTCTACCCTATCCCTTGGCAAAGCTGGGAAACCCTCAAGTATAATAGGTAAAAGTAAGAGATGTAGCAAAAGCAGCAAAAATCATGGCCCGCTATAGCCTTAAAGAGTTGAAAAACATCATATAGATGCATATGCTGAGAATACATAAAAATTCTAGCCTCTATTGAATGAAAAATTATTTATTTACATATTCTGCCCCAGTTATTTCAGCCAAGTACAAAATACATCTATTCCCAGATAGGGATTCATGAGATATTTGCAAGATTTGCAAGATTTGCAAGATTTGCCAGCTACACTAGAGTCTTATCAGTCCTTATGAATAGCAGTGTTTCTATCTATAGTCATTGTTACATGGTCTTGCATTTATATGCACACATTTACTTTGTACTTTAGGGAATTATATTTAAAAATATGAGATTATCTTTGATTAAATTTGTGATAATGAAATTTCTAAAAAAGCTATCATGTAACTGCAGTAGTTTCTGAAATATAATTGTTGTTTATCTAAATAGGACTGTGTTCCTGAAGTTGTTGTTGCTTTGTAATTCAAATTATGGATATTCTATGTTTAAATCATGAAACTTTACTTTCATAGTCATTAATGTAAATAATTAAAGATTGATTACCTTGATTAAAGTTATATTCCCAATCCTCCCATCTTCTCCCCTCCCCCCACAAAACAGGAACCTGTTCAAAGATCATAACCCAGTCTTCTAAGGCTGCCCTTTGCTCTAGCCAAGTGCTCACTGGAACAAGCAAAGGATCTTGGATCCTGATAAAAATCAGGAAAGAAAAGGTTTTCAGACTTTGAAAAGCTCGTGATGACAATGAAGGGATCAGGTCAGGAAACTGGTTTCAGCACAGCTCAGATTACAAACTAAGGGAAGGACTAACCAAGGGAAAGCTCATTGAAATTAGAGCTTAGAATCTTAGAAATCACCTAATCCAATCCCCTTTTTTTTACAGAAAAGGAAACTGAACTGCTAAAAATCTAAGTTGCCCAGCCAAAGTCACATGGGTACTATGGACTGACTAAATCTGTCAGTCTTTTCAGTATACTAATTAGAGTCAAAGTTATGGAGAAAACACAGCTAACATGGCTTTGTTAGATGTGCCAGCTAGGCCTTCAGACTATCTATTATTATTTGAAAAACACTATACCGACCACTCAATTCTTTACTCAAGGGTTCAGCTGATAACCTCAGGGACGAAGAGTACTTCAGGATAGAGAGAGGATTCACAAATCCAACCTTTCCCTTGACCCTAAAACCCCAAGAAGGTAGAAAATTATAGTTGCATTAGTTCCATTTATTCTTCATACAAATATTTTACAATTTTATTTAAAAACCATTTTTTGACAAAATCATATACACATATTTATACAAAAAAAAATAAAATTCTAGGATAGAACCTAGGGAGCAAGATGGTTTAAAAAACAAAGAAAATTAAGATTTCCTTTTTTTCTGATCATTAAGTACTGACAAGAAGGCTTTAACCTTCATTTCAGGAAGTAGGGGTTATCTCCCTACCTAAGAGGCAGTACAGGTATTAGAGGTTAGTTTGAGTCTTCCTGACTTTACCTCATAAAAAAGGGGCCAGGGCAGGGAAAAAGTAGAGAGATTCTCTTCTCCCCCCTCCCAGAAGCAACCAGTGAAGTGAGAAAATGGGAATACAGTAACAGAGATACACTGCTACACTCACACTTTCTAGAAATTTGGCAAGATCCCTACTTCTAGAACATACTCCCAGGGAAATAGCCAACTCAGTTCCCAATCATAGCCCTAACAACTAGGGTACCAGTGACAGTTTACAGACTAGAGCCAAGTCTAAGCACTCCCAAGTGTTCTGCCTATTCCTCCTCACACCCACTAAAGTGCTCCTTATTCTAGTCCATTTTATACCTAGAACCAAATTATCTTATAGGCTCACTCCACAGCATGCTTTCAGCCTTTAAAGCCAGAGCACTCAATTTATTTAATCTCTAGACACAAAAGTCTGAATTGGGGGGGGGGGGGGTTTGTTTTGTTTTGTTTTGTATTAAAGCAGCCCTAACTGTGGACAAACCAGTGCATGCAGCCTCATGCTCATAACCCCACAGCCAGGGGCACTCAAAAGGAACACAGCTGCAGAAAAACTTTACAAAAACTTCCCCTCCACTGAGTCAATTATTTAACTCCTACAGGCCACCCTATTGGGAACCCTATCCCAAAAATATATAGGCATTGATGGTGGAGAAGGAAACCATTATTCAAAGTCTGATGCTACAAATTCCCAGTAAAAGAGAGTATGGGTGGGGGAAGGTCATTTCATGTGTGACAGGTTTTGTAAGAAGTAGCTGTTGGTAAGAGGGACTATCCTATTATGCTGAGCCCTACCTAAATGGCAGATCCAAGAAGGCAGGACATGATGATCAGAGAGATACATAGAGTTTTATGTGAAACCCTCTAATTGCCAAGAGAATCCAGGAAAAGAGAGGTTCAATTCCCCACAATTAACTGGAGAAGAGAATATCTGATTATCTGACCCTTCTCCCCTTCCCCAAGCACCTCCTGAGAAGCCGTACCGCATATGGTTATCAGCCCACCCCCTTGGGAGGCCCTTTGGGAGGGAGGGAGTCACAGCAGGAGCGGGGACCCCTCAGGGAGAACACTCACAGGGCAACCCATCCCCTTGTCACTGGGGCAGGCCAAATGTACGAAGTAGGGTAGGAAGGTCCCGAGCATCTGCTGCCCCATAAACATCACTCTGGCCCAGCATAGACAGTGCCATACGCAGAGTACTCCAGATGTTTTCCGACATGGCACCTCCCTTGCCCCGGGGACCTCGACTTTTCTGCTGCATGTTCAATGCCTCCAGAAAGTGCTCCACAGCTTCTCTAGAAGATAAAGGGCAACAACTGGTGAATAGAATTACAAGGAAAATAGGACAATTAACTGGTTAATGCTGGCAAATCACCCAAAAGAGCTGATCACCACTAATTAGAAATAAAGGGAAATTATGCATTAAGGGTTTAAAAAGTTGGGGAAAGATGTGCTCTCACCGATGAGCCCCAAGATTAATACAGCTTATCCCCAAGTTATAGCGGGAACGTATGTAGCCAGGTTGTAGTTCCAGGGCCCGGCGGTACGCAGCCACTGCTTCTTCACTCTGATTTCCATTAGCCAGGGTGGCTCCCAGTTTATTCCATAGCAAATAGTCCTACAGACACAAGAAAGTGAGAAGTACAAAGGAAGAAGATATGGCAAGAAGACATGAGATTGGGACTAGTTCAACCTCTGCTCACTCTTTACTCAATCTCATTGCTCTGTCATTACCTATATAATTGCTACCACTGTCTATAAGGATAGTATGTAACCATCTTATCTTAGCACAGTACCACAAGATTTAAGACTGGAAATGATCTTAAAGATCATCTAGTCCAATTCTCTTAAATTTACAAATCAGAAAACTCAGACCTAGAGTTAAGTTTCTTACCCAAAATCATACAATTAAGTGTCAGAGCCAGTATTAGAAATTAGGTTTCTTCTACAACATATAGTGATTCTCTATATTAAAGCTTAAAACTGTTTAAGGTCTCACTCTTTGGTAAAGGTCCAATAGCAGGAAACGCTTGTTAAATAGAAGTGAATTTCACTTTTAATTTTTGGGGTTCCTTTCATTATATGATCAGTGGGTTGGTTCTTTATTTCATTCTCTAGTTGTAACAGATCTGAGCAGTGTTTTATGCTTTTTTTTTTTTTTTTTTTTTTTTTTGTTAACCATAGTTTTCAGGGAGTCCGATTCTTAAATTATTTCTCCTTGGTCTATTTCCCAGATCAACTATTTTTGATATCAGATATCTGCCATTTTCTTCTATCTTTTGTTCTTGTTCTGATATTTCTTGTCTTCACTGAATCATGGAGTCATTGATTTCTGTTTGTTTCAATCTAGTTTTCAAGGAGTCTATTTCCTGGATAAAGTTTACCCCTTTCTCTTCTAAGCTCCTGCCAATTCTTTGCTTCATAGTTTTTCTTTCCTTTTTTATCTTCTGTTTCAATTCTTCTAGGTAGTTGTAGAGTCCTTGTCAGTCCTTTGAGTCTCTGCTTGTTTTGAAGTTACTCCTTTTTTGGAAATCTTTATTTGAATCTCTGAGATAATTTTTTTACATTGAATGGTATTTATTCATCAGTTCAGATTTAGATCTTGAATATCAGAATCAGGTTTCTCTTTTCTTTCTCCTCCTTTGTGGATATCAGGTGGGGTGGTTGGCCTTTCTCTGAGTCTCCTAAGTTTTTGTACTGTCCTTTACCCAGTGGGGTTAAACCACATTAGATCTTTTAGGATGGGATCACTAGGCCTTCTTTAGAAATTTCATCTCAGTGTTAGGAGCTAAATCAAGTTACTTGTAGAATTTCCAAAATACCAATCTCTCTACAACCTGACTCCAATCTATCTTTCCAGAAGTATTTTATCCTATTCTCTGTCTCACCAACCAATGTCCAAACTTGTCCTACCCTCTCTACACCACTGTACATTTTCATAGGCAATCAATCCTACATGAAAGAAGTCCATCCCAATGGACATTTTTGTCTTCAACTTCCTTGATCTCTCCACAGTGTTTGATGTTGAAGATCTTCTACTTGTGATAATCTCTCCTCCGGACTTTTTTTTGCTATACTACACATGGTTCTCATTCTTCCTACTCATCTACATCTTTCCCCCTATGCATGTGTATCTCCCTTAGGGTTCCATTCAAGGCCTCTTCTCTTCCCTTGGCATTCTCATCAGCAACCTTGTGTCAGACTGTAATCTCTAGCCAGAAAATTCTTGACTTCATTTCTCTCCTGAACTCTAGGTCCAACATATCTTAATCTGCTAGATATATCAACCTCAACCTCATTTAAATATCTGTGAATATTTGGCATCATTCCAGTAGAATGGAATGTAAGCTTCTTGAGGATAGGAACTACCTTATTTTCCCATAGACACTGCAACTTCAATATGTCAAAAACAACATTCACTATTTTACCTTCTAAATCTAATCCTCAATTTTTTTGTTTGCTGTCAAAAGCATTTTCTCACTTAGGTTAGCTGCTTAGGATTTTTCTCTCTTCCTTACCCCTCATATCCAACAAGCTGTCAAATCTTACTAATTCTTCTTCCACAGTATCTTATGCATTTATGCCCTTCTCTACTCACCAGGCAACATCCTTGTTCAGGTCCCTCTCACAATTTAACTGGACTACTGTAACAGACTCCAAATGGGTATCTTCACATAGGTGCCAATATGAAGTTTGACTATTACTCCCTCATTTCAGTGAGCTTTCAGGAGCTCCCTATTGCTTCTAAGTTAAAATACAAATTCTTCTGTTATGCACTAAAGTTTTTACATTCTGGCTCCAGATTACATATCCAAGCTAACTGTACACTACTATTCAGTAGCCAAATTGGCCTATTTACTGATCTCCATACATTAAATTCCACCTCCCATCTCCACACCTTTCTATAGGCTGTTACCCAATACTTGGAATGATCTTTCTCTTCACTTGTCTATCTTGGGATCTCCAGTTTCCTTCAAGCCTCGATTCAAGTGCTACCTCCCTCAAAAGTCCTTTCCTGATTCTCTCCAGATGTTATTTATGTTATAACCTGCATTTAAATATTTGTGAATATAAGGCATCATTCCACTAGAATGGAATGTAAGCTTCTGGAGGACAAGAACTATCTCACTTTTCTATTTGTTTCCAAGTCTAGACACACAGAAAGTGCTTAATAAATGCTTGTTAACTGGCTTATTTAAAATAATCTTTAATATTCTGTTCAGATGCTCCATTATCCATGAAGCTTGCAATTTATTCCCCCGGTAATTTCTCCCTTTGTAAACGTTTTATGACACCAGTAAGTACATAGATGTATTATAATTAGTCATATGCATGTGAAATTCCTTAACTCAGTTTTATGTGTAAAGTTTGAGAAACACAAGACATTTCTTATCCTTTACACCCCCAGCTCCAACAGACTACCTCATAAATGGCAAGTATTTTATCTTACATATATAACTCTACTATGATAAAATGAACAATTCTGCAAGACTCAGGATCAATGATCAGCCATCACTCCAGAACTGAATTCCTTCTCTTACTTAATGCCCATGGTTACTTCCAATTCCAAACTTCACTATGATCTTATGATTCTGAATATGTACCTCATTTCTAGCTCTCTCCAAGTGTGGAACATGACAAGTCTTAAACCATGATTTCAGACTAGGGGGGGACCCATCTGGGTCCAGAATTAGCCTCATATTTCTACATATGACCCTTTTCCTCCCCTTTTCCTGGGCTCACATTTGGGCGAACACTGAGGGCAGCAGTGAAACAGTCCACAGCCTTGTCATACTCTCCACTTAGGTTGAAAAGGACCCCCAGGCCACACTGCACGTCAGGGTCAATGGATGCAGGATCAAGTCGTACAGCTGCTAAGAACAATTCTTTTACCTCCACAAATAAGGAGCTGGGAGAGAGAAAGAGGAAGAAAAATCAGAAGATAACAGCCACCTTCAAGTTACCTAATACCATTTGCTAAATATACTCCGAACTGACCAACCCTTTTCCCTGAAAACCACCTCTCCTTCAATCACTCAAACCATTTCAAACCAGGGGGCTAAAAAAAACATGCTTTTCAAAACTTTGTTTCATTCTAGTATGTTAGTATACAAATTGAATTTCTTATTGTTATGTCTAAGATCTCCATTCTATCACTGAGACCTTGGCTCTGAATGTCCTTGATATTCTAATTCACTAATACCAACTAGAAGAATAACAAAATAATATACCTAAAACAAACCTCAGAGATTATCTCCAAGGATCCTTAATCTGGGGTCTGTAAATAAAGAGTATTTCAATATAACTGGTTTTCTTTGTAATTCTATATATTTTGTTTTATGCATTTAAAAACATTATTCTGAGAATAGGTCCATGAAACAAAAAAAGGCTAACATTCCATGAACTAAATCTAAACCCTTACTCATTTGCATATGAAAGAACTGAGACCCAGAGAAGTAAAAGGGCTTGCCTCTGGCTGCACAGTGTGTATCTTCTCAGATTCCAATTCATCAATTCTCACCCCAACCTTGGCCTAAACCACACAGCTTCAACAGGACCCACACTCACTCAGACAACAAAGAACCCAAGATGCGCTTGCTTGGCCCCAGCCCTGCCCCACCAGCTCCCTCCTCAGCAGGTGCCACCAGGTGGGCATAGGCAGGTGTGTATCGTAGCCAGTCCCGAAGGGTTTCACAGGCCTGGCGCTGCAGGGATTCATTGGTGAAGCTCACAGCCAGTGCCATTAGTGCTGTCAGATTATCTGGCTTTAATTCAAGACACCTGTGTAAAGTGGGAATGGGAAATTAAGGGGGAGGGAGAGGCAAAGAAAGATAAGAGGTTAAAAGGTAAGTCCAAATACTTTGTGAGCCACAGAGGGTAAGGTTTACACAATCAATAACAGACATGGTCATAAGGCACCAAAGCCTGGGATACAGAATCAGTAGAGATTCATGTTACCTAACTAACTCACCTCAGACTAAAGTATTCTCCAGATTCAAGACTTATAAGTCATTAAAGAAACCCTAGTTTGTCCTCCAGTCACAGGTTTGAGAGGAAACTAGAGATTTAAAGAGGTTTAAACTGGGGTCCCACAGTGACACGGGTTGATGTGGGAATAGAACCAGTTCCTATCCAGAGCAATACAAGATTCACATTCTAGCAGTAAGAATATAGAACTATTCCCAAGGACTATCAAACTGTGCGTACCCTTTGATCCAGCAATACCACTATTGGGTCTGTATCCCAAAGAGATTTTAATCTCTTTTTAATAAAGGGAAAAGGACTTATTTGTACAAAAATATTTATATCAGCTCTCTTTGTGGTGGCAAAGAATTGGAAACTGAGGAGCTACCCATCAATTGGAGAAACTAGTTGTGATATATGATTGTAATGAAATATTACAGTAGTATAAGAAATGATGAGTAGGATGATTCCAGAAAAACCTGGAAAGACTTACATGAACTGAGTTAGAATAAAGTGAGTAGAACTAAACAAACAAAAAACCACTATACATAGTAACAGCAATATTGTACAATGAACAACTTCTATCTGATCAGTATAATGATCTAAGACAATCCCAAAGAACTGATAATGAAAAATGCTATCCATCTCCAGAGAAAGAACTGATGGAGTCTGAGTACAGATGCAAGCAAACTATTTTTCACTTTCAGTTTTGTTTTGTTTTTTTTTTTGGGGGGGGGGGGCCCTCAAGTTTTCTTTCACAAAATATGGAAATGTTTTACATGACTGCCCATGTATCTCATATCACATGGCTTACCATCTCAGGGAAAGAGAAGGAAAGGAGAGAAAGGCAGAATTTGGAACCTGAATCTTAAAAAAACCCAAAGGTTAAAAATTGTTTTTATATGTAACTGAGGGGGAAAAATATTATTTTAAAAAAGAAAAAACAATGTGCTCTTTTGAAGGACAAGAAATAATTCAAGAAGCTTAGATCTGACTGGTGTCATGTACTTATCATTCATGGTACTCACCTTCGAAGGGCACTGATAGCCAATAGTTCTTGTTCATTCTCTGCTTGGGTGGTACCCAAGTACTGCCACGCCTGTAAGGAGGTTAAAAGAGCCCATCATTCCTGGATCTACCTTAAGATGTGCCCAGAAGAGGAGATAAAGAATTGATAAACTTTTCATTTTATCTTCCTAATCTTTTTCCCCTAAACTCTAGTCCAAATTATTTATCTATATACTCTAAGTACAAAGTGAAGCATACTTTATTTTATTTTTCTGGGTTTTCTTTTGCAACAGGACTAATATGGAAAGGTTTTGCATGATTTCACACAAATATCCTACTGCATAGGGAAAGGGTAGAAAGGAAGGAGAAAATTTAGAATTCAAAAGCTTTTAAAAATGAATGTTAAAAAATCTTTCCACGTAATTGGGAAACATGTAATAAAATAATTTCTTTAAAAATTGTGAAAGGCAAAGAAGGAAAAAAAAACCAAAACAACCATCTGCTTGCCAATGCTCTGAAGCAGAGAAGCCATGTGAGGCTCAGAGGTACAAGGCCTTACCTCCATATGCTCAGGATCCTGCTGTACTGCTGCCTCAAAGAGGAGGACTGCATTTGGCAGGTCCCCCTCCTGTAGCCGTAGTAGCCCCTCTGCAAATGGCTGTGGATGCTCCCGAAGTGGGTTCTCTTCTTCAAATTGGTACCCCTAGAAAAGAGATGGAGAAGTAAGATGAATAGTCATGGTTCTACTGTGCAGCTGGAGGAAGTCTTATGAGGGGAGAGGTCTATCAGAAAAAAAATAGAAGAGAATCTAATTGGAAAAAAAGTCAATTTGAAGAACCCTAAATAAGTCTTGATCAGAATATGTGGCAAGTTCTCTCTCTGATGACCTGTATAGTTTAACCAGTCCAATAAACACCTGTCAATTGCTTACTATGTGCAAGGCACTGTGCTGGGTGCTAAGGACACAAAAACAAAAGTTGCTGTCTTCAAGGAGTTGACATTATACCTCTTGGTGGAGGTAAGTCATGTTCTTGGACCAGGGAACCATATTTGGTCAGCGGATCACTGTATGGAATAATAGATAGCATAATATTGTTCTTTCAGGATTACAGTACTTCGGGGGAAGCAGATAAATCTCCTTTTTCCTACCCCACTTTTGTAAATATTAAGAAAGCATTTAAAAGTTTTCCTAGTCTTTAGTCTTTGGAAGGAGAAATTAAGACCTACTCCTCACTCTCCAGATCAGCCTGGTAAAGAACAAAAGACTTAAAGCAATGACCCAGACAAAAATTAGGACATCGGATGCACACAACTTGACTGGTTTAGTTTAGTAATACACCTAAGAGCTTCTGGTTATTTAAAAAAAAAAAAAAAATCATTAAGATGGCTTACATGCCTTTGCTGCCATCTGCTGGCTAGAAGAAAAGTACAGCGTTTTCTACAAGTTCATAAACATTCTGCACTACGTCCATGTCTATTTCAATGGGAGGCTTGAACTTTTCCAACCTTACCTTGCTACCAATAACACTTAAAACTTGCTTTTGAAACATTGACTTGTGAGACAAAATAAGGACTTTTTAAAGCGGGCCCTAGATCATAAGATGGAAAGAACAGCTGTGTGGTCATATAATTCAATTCTACTCATTTTACAAATAAAGAAACTGAGGTTGAAAGATGTCAAGGGACTTGTCAGTTCACACACGTAAGGCATTACTGCCCTACTGTACCACTGTGCCTTCTAATAACAGCAGTCTCAGAAACAGGGAGACATACTTGTTCACTGACTTGCTACAAGCAGAATCATAAAATGTGAACAGAACTTAAAATCATCTAGTAACAAGCTCTTATCAATTGGAAAATGAATAACTCATCATCTTATAAATTTGACTCAGTTCCCTATATAATTGCTAAATGAGGCCTGATAAGAAACTTGCTGCAAAAAAAAAAAAAAAAAAAAAAAAAAACATTTTCTCCAGATTCCTGCTTTCCTCCTAATTTTGGCCTTATTGCTTTTATCTGTGCAAAAACTTTTTTTTTATTTGATGTAATCAACATTATCCAGTTTATATACTGTAATACTATCTCATATTTAGTCATAAGTTCTTTTTTTCATAATCAGACAGGTAAATTTTCCATGCTTCCCTTATTTGCTTATGATCTAATCCTTTATGTCTATATCATGCAGAAATTTAGATCTTAACCTGACATACAATGTAAAATACTAGTCTATATCTGGTCTTTGCCAAGCTGCTTTCTAGTTTTCCTAGTAGTTTTTATTAAAATAGTTTTTGTCTCAAAAGCTTGCATCTTTGCATTTATCAAATACTTTATTATACTATAATACTAAACTAAAATACTACAAATACTAGTGTGTACTCTATAACTAATCTACTTTACTGATCCACCACTCTATTTCTTAGCCAGTATCATTGTTTTCATGATAACTGCTTTGTAATAGTTTGAAATATGGTACTACCAAGCTACCTTCCTTCACATTTTTTTAAAAAACAATTCCCTTGGGGCAGCTAGGTGGCTCAGTGGATAGAGCACCAGCCCTGAAGTCAGGAAGACCTGAGTTCAAATCTGGTCTCAGACACTTAACATTCCCTAGCTGTGTGACCCTGGGCAAGTCACTTAACCTCAACTGCCTCAGCAAAAAGCAAAAAAAACAAAAAAAAAATTCCCTTGATATTCTTGAACTTCTGTTCTTCCAGATGAATTTTGTTATTATTTTTTCTAACTATAATTTTCTGGTGGTGTAATTGATATGGCACCAAATAAGCCAATTAACTTAGGTATAATTATTTTTATTATATTGGCTTAGCTTACTTATGAACAATTAAAATTTCTTTAATTCCTACCTTAAAATTCTTTAAGTCTATTTTCCATTTTGGGAGGAGTAATGATAATTTTATGAAACTCATTCCCAGACACATTTTTTGGGTAGATATTTTAATTCATATTGAGCAGATAGAGAATGAGATTCTGAAAAGAATGTAACAATCAGGACAAGGGTTCTAGTCCTAGTTATCTCCAACTAGTTACTAGGTAGTAAATGCTAATATCAGACTATCAGAAAGAGAACAGGATGCCAGGCAGTATCATAAAGGAAAAGTCAAACTCTTTCAAAACGTGATAACAATGAAAACAAAACCAACAAGAACTTTACTGGTCATTACAAAGATATGAAGCCCTTTCCCCATATTACTTTGAAGTGCCTAACAAATAACCAACACATTCCTACAGTATAAAACTGTTGAAAAACAACTTTTTCCTCACATTTTAGAAAACCTTTTTTGTAATGAAGTAACTTCAAGCTATTAAGTAGTAAAGAAACTAATTCTTCCCCTAGTGTGTTTTTTGCGGAGGCAATTGGGGTTAAGTAACTTGCCCAGTGGGTCACAGCAGCTAGGAAATGTTAAGTGTATGAGGCCCAAATTTGAACTCGGGTCCTCCTGACTTCAGGCCTGGTGCTCTATCCATTGCACCTTCCCCTAGTCTTTCCAACCAGGATTTGTACAGTGCTTTCTATGAAATTAAAAGTATCCACATTTATCTCGGGCCAAAGAACATTAAGGAAAAGCTGTTAACAAGACACTTCTATAACCTTTGGGAAAAGCAGTGCCCCGAAAAGACAGAAACACCAAATTCGGCCAAGTGCATAGCCCAGGCAAGTTGTCTGTATAGCTCCAAAGCTTTGAAAGACTGGAGGCTTTTGATAGTACCTTATTTGCCAACAACCTTTTGTGCTATATTGTATCATTGGTCATGACCATTCCTCCTAGTCTTTAAAAGCTCTGATGATCTCTTAGCTGTTTTCACCAATCTTTTAATTTGATTAGTGGCTGAGGTCCCCACAAGAATGCATGTTGGAAAACCTTTCAATCACATTACAATGATGGCACTGCTTTTTTCAGGTCTTTTAACAATTCTTGAACCTGGTATGGTATGGCCATTTATTAGATTTGTCCAGATTACTAGTTTTAAAACATTATCTTCTGTTTGCTTTTTAATGGGTCTTTAATAACTATATTTCTTTTAGCAGCAGACTTCTGATTTGTATATTAAGAATTCATGGGCTTAGAGTAGCTGGTGACACAGTGGATGGAGTACCAGCCCTAAAGTCAGGAGGACCTGAATTCAAATCTGTTCTCAGACACTTAACATTTCCTAGCTGTATGACCCTGGGCAAGTCACTTAACCCCAATTGCCTCAGTGTAAAAAAATTTTTAAAAATTTAAAAAAAAAAGAATTCATAGGCTAGTAATCATTTTTCTTAGACCAAGTCAAACTTAAAGATTCAATCAAGAGAGTAATTTACATTATATGTCATCCATGTTAATATTGTTTCAGATGCATGGTTACATGTGGATAAATGCATATAAAGTGCATTACATATGTGTATACATATGATATACATACATGTGTATGACATAAGTATGTGTAGAAACAGTTCTATGTATGTGTTAATGTATGTGTGTGTATTAATGTGTGTATATGTGTAGATCTGGGGGTTGGGGGCTCAATGTATATGTGTATGTTTATGTATATATTATATATATTGTATGTATGTGTATATATATGTATATATAAATATATATGTGCTTAACTGTAGCCTGCTTGAGGAAGGTGGGGGGATAAAAGGGAGTTGAAAGGGAGAAGCAAGGAAAAGGATATCATAAATATAATCTGTTCTATTATTATATATGCTTTCTTGAAATGGAAATTTATTGTTATATATTTTGAATCCTCCCTCTATTCTGCTGGACACATGACAATGTTCTGTTGTATTTTGTTTTGCTTTTATTTTCCTTTTGTCTCTCTTTTATCTACTGCTTTTTTTAGTTTGTATTCAGTACAATAAATAAAGTAAGCAATTTTTTTTTTTTTTTTTTTTTGCTTTTTGCTGAGGCAATTAGGGTTAAGTGACTTGTCCAGGGTCACACAGCTAGGGAATGTTAAGTGTCTGAGACCAGATTTGAACTCAGGTCCTCCTGACTTCAGGGCTGGTGCTCTATCCACTGTGCCACCTAGCTGCCCCAGCAAATTTTTTTAAAAACATGTTAAATAAAGAAGAATTCCTCAACTACCCCAAAGAAAATATACCAGGAGTCATAAGCATTGAGGCAGATTTCTTCTCAATATCCTTGGTTGTTGTCTGTCCATGCCCTTCCTTCTTCCACTCTGGAAGTGTCAATCCCAATCCTAGTTCTCCTCCTACACTTTCTCCATCTCCCTTGCTGGACTTTTATCCAGGTCACACTTACTAAGGGGTCCCACAGGGGACTGTCCTAGACCCTCTTCTCTTCTTCCTTCATACTATTTTACTTGGTTTTCTCATCAACTTTCATGAATTTAATCAGCTCTATACTGATGATTCTCAAATCTATTTATATAATCCTAATGTGTCTACTGACTTGTTTTCATCTATGTCTTTTGGACATTTCAAATTGGGCATCTCAAATTCAACATGCCTAAAACAGAATTCCCAATCTTTCTTCCCTAAACCCTCTCCTTTTCCTAACTGCTCTACTATTATTGAGGGTACCATCATTCTTCCAGATTAGGTATCATCCTCAACTTCTCATTCTCTTTCATCTTCCATATCCAATTTATTGCCAAGATCTTTTGATTTTCCTTCAGAACATCTCTCCTATATGCCTCCTTGCCTCCTCCAACAGTGCTTGCCCATATTACCTTATACCTGGATTACTACCTATAGCCCATTGGTTGGTTTGTCTGCCATAGTTTATCCTCACTCCACTGAGCTGCCAAAGTGATTGTACTACCAGCACACAGATGACTGTCATCCCCTATACTCAAAAAAACTCCAATGTCTCCCTATTAGCTCCAGAACAAATATAAAATTCTGACTCCTTCTAATCCAACTCCCCCCTTTTCAATTTTCATACAACTTTCCCTACTACCCCTACACAAATTCTTTGATCCAGTAACTCTGATCTCCTTGCTGTCTCTCCATCTCCTCACTGTAAGTATGTTTACTGACTGTCCCCCAAATCTGAAATGCTCTCCCTCATCTCTGCCTTCTGCCTTCTCTGGCTTCCTCCAAATTTTTCAACGGTCACAATAGCTTGTTTATACAAAATTGTTTAAATATTATCTTTCCCATTACACAGTGAGCTATACAGATTGTCTTTTGCCTTTCTATACATCCCTAGCACTTAGCAAAATGCCTGGCACACAGTGTGTTCAATAAATATTTACTGACTGACTGACTTTCTTTTATAAGGAGTTGGAGGATGTGAGGAGTTACTCTCTTAACTATCATTCTCTTGTTGCTTTTTTTACCCATTGGTACTACCTTAGAAGTCTCTTCCTAGATGCACCAAGTAAAAGGGCCTATTTATTTAAAAACTATTTTAAATCTAATTCTTCTGTGAGGCTCCTTATATGCCAGCAACAAAATGTAACCAGACAATTCTGCATTCTGTCAACACACCCTCATTGATTTCCCCTCCTTTTTTTTTTCCATTTCTCCTTCATTAAACCTTATTCTTCCCCTACCTTTCTCTTTTTAGTCCTTTTTTTCCCCAAATTTGTTCATTTTCTTTGCACTAGTATAGTGCTTTACCAAGGAAAAGAAAAAGAATTGCAAGATAGGCCTTTTTGTTAGAAAGCAATGGCAACTCTTAAAAAGCCTTATAAAACTGTACATACCTTTTGACCCTGCAGTACCATTACTGAATCTGTATCCCAAGGAAATCATAAAGGAGGGAAAAGGACCCACATGTGCAAAAATGTAGCAGCTCATTTTGTGGTAGCAAAGAATTGGAAAATGAGTAGATGCCCACCAATTGGGGAATGGCTGAACATGTTGTGGTACATGAAGGTAATGGGATATTACTGTTCTATAAAAAATGATGAGCAAGCTGACTTTAGAAAAGCCTGGAAAGAATTACATGAACTGATGCTGAGCAAAGCAAGCAGAACCAGGAATACATTATACACAATAACAAGAATGTGTGATGATCAACTACGAAAGACTTGGTTCTTCTCAGTGGTTCAAAGCAATCCCAATAGATTTTGGACAGAAAATGCCATCTGCACCCAGGAAAAGAACTAACAAGACTAAATGTAAATCAACACATGCTATGTTATCTCTCCCATGGTTTTTCTGATTTTTTGGGGGGGGGGCCTCTAATTTTTCTCTCCCAACATAATTCATATATCAATGTATTAAAAAAAATACATTTACTAGAAAAAAAATTTGGAGAAAGAAAGCTTCAGACCACCCAGAAGACTGAATTAAAAGACTAAATGCTATGATAGTCCTCCCATTTCTCTCTCTACAAATAGAAATCCAAGACTATGCTTCAGCTTATTTCATCACAACTTCTAAGTGGAAAGGAAATTTCCCAGTTGATATGCACACTTTGGGAATCAGAAGCCTGAAATACAGACAGCCAAAAGGATGGAACCCTTCAGTTTGTACTAGTCTCCAGGCCTACTTCTAGAGTAGAAATTGGGTACCCTGCTTTACAATGCAGAGCCCTAATATCCTCCTAACTGTACTATGTCAGCTCAATTATCTCAGAGAAGTAGGTTTGAAGGCAGACAGTTAAAACTGCCAATAAGTAATGGAATTCCAGTCAAAGCTATGAAAGTGGAGGGGAATTGTTTCTGGCTGCTGTTTTAAGGTGAGAGCAAGCATGATTTATTAATAAAAACTTCCATTAAATTATTATGAGGAATTTCCTCAAATTTCCCTTTGATTCCAGAGGGAAGAATTAGATTTTTGGGAGTATCAGATGCGTGGAGTTTTTTTTGTTTGTTTTTTGTTTGTTTGGTTTTCCTTTCCTCAACAACAAAGGACAGAAGAATGGGATCTGTCCCATCTTGCCTTCCTTGGACAGTGAAAGCTTTAGACTGTTAATGGCTTTCCATATCTTACTACTCTGGGAAGTTCCAGAGAGGAGAATTTGAGGGCAAAAATACAATATGATTTAGTTAGATTAAATGGACTGAAGGGCTTTATTCAAAAAAACTTTAAAACTCTGTAATATGATTTAAATGTAAATGAGGAGTGGGGAGTGCCTTTCTATAAAATTCTTAGCATGGTGCCCAACACATGGTATAGACTGAAAAAATTACAACTGACTGAACCAGAAGAAAATAAGAACAGAGAAACAGTTTCCAAAGTATCAAACGTGCTCAGTTCTTACACTTGATACAGCAAACAGGTCTTAAAAATGTTTCTGACTAGTGTGGAAGAAATTAGGGCTTGACCCATACCTAACACCACATACCAAGATAAGATCTAAATGGGTTCATGATCTAGATATAAAGAGGGACTTTGTAAGCAAGTTAGAGGAATGTAATATAGTTTATCTCTCAGACCTGTGGAGATGGAATAAATTTGTGTCCAAAGAAGACCTGGAACTCCTAATTGAACACCAGATGGATAATTTTGATTATCTTAAGTTAAAAAGTTTCTGTACAAACAAAACAAATGCAGGCAAGATTAGGAGGGAAGCATCAAATTGGGAAATCATCTTTACATTTAATGGTTCTGATAAAGGCCTCATTTCTAAAATTTATAGAGAATTGTCTCATATATATAAGAATTCAAGCCACTCTTCAATAGATAAGTGGTCAAGGGATATGAACAGACAATTTTCAGATGATGAAATTAAAACCATCTCTAGTCATATGAAAAGTTGCTCCAAATCACTATTGATCAGAGAAATGCAAATTAAGACAACTCTGAGATACCACTACACACCTGTCAGATTGGCTAAAATGACAGGAAAAGATAACGATGAATGTTGGAGGGGATGTGGGAAAACTGGGACACTAATACATTGTTGGTGGAACTGTGAACGGATCCAACCATTCTGGAGAGCAATTTGGAGCTATGCTCAAAAAGTTGTCAAACTGTGCATACCCTTTGACCCAGCAGTGTTTCTACTGGGCCTATATCCCAAAGAGATCTTAGAGGAGGGAAAGGGACCCACATGTGCAAGAATGTTTGTGGCAGCCCTTTTTGTAGTGGCTAGAAACTGGAAACTGAAGGGATGCCCATCAATTGGAGAGTGGCTGAATAAATTATGGTATATGAATGTTATGGAATATTATTGCTCTGTAAGAAACGACCAGCAGGACGATTTCAGAGAGGCCTGGAGAGACTTGCATGAACTGATGCTGAGTGGAATGAGCAGAACCAGGAGATCATCATACACAGCAACAACAGTATTACAATTGATGATCAATTCTGATGGACATGGCTCTCTGCAACAAAGAATTGTCTCAAACCAGTTCCAATTGTTCACTGAAGAAAACCATATACACCCAGAAAGAGGGACATGAAATATGGACTACAACGTAACATTTTCATGATCTCTATTGACATTTGCTTGCATTGTGTTGCCTTTCTCTGATTCTTTTTTTTCTCTTGTAGATAGGATTTTTCTTGCATAACTTCTCAAGCATTTCAACATTATTAACATGTAGTGGACTTCCTGCCATCTAGGGGAGGGGAGGGGACTGGGGGTAAAATTTGTAATGGATAGCTTTGTAAAGATCAATATTGGGGAACTACCCATACATAGGTTATACAAATAAAAAGCTTTAATAAAAAAAAGTTTCTGTTAATGCTTTGTTAAGTCCTGGAATTCTGTTATCAGTGTAAGAATATCATTGCTACTGTTTCAGTTTCCTTCCTCTCTTGCTTCAAGACACACATCCCTGACTCCATTTACAGCAGCTCTACCACTCTCAACTGGCAAATACAGATGCTACCAGCCATGGTTTGCGGACTTCTATCTTTTGTGAATGCTGTTCAGTTGTTCAGTCATGTCTGACTCTTCATGATCCCCTTGAACTGTATTGTCTGAGGGGTTTTCTTGGCAAAGCTACTGGAGTAGCTTCTCCAGTGGATTTCCTTCTCCATTTCTTTCTCCAGTGGAATAAATCAAACAGAGATTAAGTGGCCTGCCCAGGATCATACAGCTAACAAGTGTCTGAAGCTGGATTTGAACTCAGATCTTCCTGACTGCAGACCCAGAGCTCTAGTCACTGAGCCATCTAACTGCTCTGCTTCTATTTCAGCGTGTCAAATTGATGGAGGTAAAGGGTTCTAATAAGTAGAACTGCTGAATACATTTTAGGGAGGAAAAGTCTGTATCTTTCATATATACTCTTCTACTGTGAATCCTCTTGGGAAGGAATATGGCCATAGAGGCACCTTTTTAAATCAGCATTCCTTGCTGGCCCATCATTCATATTCCTCTCCTTAGGTATTGCAATACTTTAAGGGTTCTGTCCTGCATCTTACACATTTAAAGGCACTATTCTGAAAAGGGGTGCATTGGCTTCACCAGATTGCCAAAGGAGTTCATAACACAAAAAACAACTAAGAACCTTTTCTACACTCTCCTGGTGATTTCATCAGCTTCTATTTTAATTATGTCAGGGGAAAACTCCCAGATACAAATATGTAGTCCCCAACTCTCTCCTAAGCTCCATACTACTAATTGTTACTGCATGACTCTCTTAAACACAATGTTTCCAAAAACAGAACTCATTATCTATTCACCAAATCTACCTCTTCTAAAATTCCCCATTTCTACTGAAGGCACCATCAGGTAAGTTCACAATTTCTGAGTCATCTTCAGCAACTTCCTTTCCCTCACCCTACATCTGACTAGTTACTAAATCTTGTCAATTCTACTTCCATATCTCTCTCATAAATCCCCTTCTCTCTACTTACAAAGCCACCATTCTGGTCCACTTGACTGAACTGCTTGACTGGACTATTACAATAGCTCCTAACTGGTCCCTCTGTCACAATTCTCTCCCTTTGAGCCTTTTCTAATCTCTTTTATACATACACACACACACACACACACACACACACACACTATTTCTTTCCCTCTCTGTCTCTTTCCTTCTTCTCCCTTTCCCTCTCTCTCTCTCTCCTCTTTCCCTTCATTATTCTTCCCCTCCCTCCATTCTTCTTCCCCTCCCTCCCTTTCTCCTTTTCTCTCTTCCTTCTCTCCCTTCCCCCTTTCCCTCTCCTCTCCCCACCAATTCTGCTCAAGTGATAGTCTTGGAGCACATATCTGCAAGCTCAATAAATTACAGCTGTTGTTCCTACTAAGCTCAAAAAAAACTCCTCTGTCCTTTCCCAACATACTTTCTGGTCTTATTACACATCACTCCCCATGATATATACTCTGTCTAGCCAAATTATCCTTCCTGATGTTCCTCACACTAAGCATTAAGTTCCCCATCCCTTCTTTGCACAGGCTGTCCCTCTATCCTGGGGCATCTCCTCCTTGCCTCAGCCTTTCTGAATCCCTGTGTGATTTCAAAGCACAGCTCAGAAGTGGCCTCCAAGATGGAGTCTCTCTTAAGTCCCCCAAAAGCTAGTGCTTTCCCCTTCCACAAAATTACCTTGAATTTATTCTGTTTTTATATGACTATACTGGGATGTGATTCCTCTCATAGACTCTAGATGATGGCTAAGTGATACAACTCAATACTGAACTGGTCCCAGGTAACATTCAAAGTGCGGAATAGGGAGGAGGCACCCTACCTACCAATGAGAGTGTGGCCAAAACCCACCTCACAGTGTTACTGGTAGGACTCTCCTGATGACATGCCATTATTCTCTTCTCCATCCTCCCCATTTTGAAATGAGCAGTCGTGATAGACCAGCTATTCTGTACTCAAACTCTGCCAGAGAACAAGGTAACTGAGGAAAATTAGGGCTAACAAAGCCATGTATTTCTAGGGGAAGCTCTACCAGCAAAGCTGATGTTCCACTGTGCCAGTGATGGAATGCCCTATAGGAGGTAGTTTGTATAAGCAGTGTAAGCAGAAGCCCCTTGATAGTCAGATTCTTCTCCTAATGTGACTTCCCAAGAGAGATTTCAATTTGGAAGGTATAAAAATGTTTCCCCTAAAATGTATTATACAATTAAATTTTTTTTCTCCAACCTTTTCCAGGGCTGCCACAACTTAAGAAAAGTGAGCTATAGTACTAAATACATCACACCAGAGATACTGCCTAAATTCTGGCAACATGTTCTGCCAATAGAGTTTACTTCCTCCATAATGTTACTGCTTCACTGTTAAGTCTGCCTTTATAGAGTATGCAGGTCCAGGCCTCTACATCTTACTTAGCCTCCCCTAGTCAGCTTATGTTTGCCCAGAGGCTTGCTTGTTCCCCCTAACCCACTGTTCTAAAGTTGCCTGCTAAGAGACAGACTACTAGTCTGGGAAAACTTCTGATTGCTATGACCTAGTCATTCTCCCCTCAAGAAAATATCTTTCTGCTTATATACTCCCTGGTACCTCTACTCTTGTTACTGTACAGTTGTTTCCATTGCACCTGACTTGTCATGACTCCATTTGCAGTTTTCTTGGCAGAGATAATAGTCATTTTCCTTTTCCTTCTCTAGCTCATTTTACAGATGAAGAAACTAAGGCAGACAGGGATAAGTAACTTGCCCAGGGTCATGTTTAGGAAGTGTTTGAACCTAGATATGACCTCAGGAAAATGAGTCTTCCTGACTCCAGGCCTGGTACTTTATCTATTGTGCCACCTAGATACTCCATTACTCTCACCATAACCCTCCATTTCTAGAACAAAACAACCCCTATCTTGTCCCTCAGCTTGGCTAGAAACTTCCAGTCTTAGCTTACTGAATAGCATCTTTCCTTCCTGGAACCTCAAAGTGGGGAAAGCAATCAGACTCAACTGAGCCAGACACCAAATATACCCACAAAACATCTGGAACTACTTTGCTTCTTCAATGAAGATGGACCCAGGAATCCTAGCAAGAATTTGGTGTAATGATGTACCAAATTCAAGAAACACTATTTCTTTTATTTTAATATTATTGTTATATCCACTTCAGATAATATAATTTATATATTATATGATATATTATATTATTACATTATGTATAAAATATTATAAAATTAACATATATTATTACATAATATAAAAATAAAATATATAAAATCATATTAGACATTATTAAAGAAGCAATATTTCATATGGCTGTTAATATTTTGCAGTTCTTGAGATAAATAACATTTGTAAAACGCTTAACACAGTACCTGGCATACAATAGGTGTTTAATAAATGCTTGTGTCTCCTCCTCCTACCACCACTACCTTTCTTCTTTTGAGAACTGTTCATATTTTTTAACTACTTTTCTACCAGGGAATAGCTTTTGGTCTTACAGATTTCGGGTTAGGCATCAAAATAACTGAAATATCAATGATATTTGATATAATTTTTCCCTCAGTTACACTGATTTCATTAGTAGCATTATCTTATCTTACCTTTTCTCATAGGGAATCTTCAATATTCTATGCTCCAGTCAGCTCTAGCCAAACTGCACATCCTGTGTTTTCCTGCCTTCATTATATTCCTTATAACTGACATGATTTCCCTAACTAGTATAATCCTTTCCCAGTTCAAAGATCACCATCTCCAGGAAGCCTTTCTTTTTTTTTCATACTACTCTTATGCATTGTTTACATATAAGCACTATATATAAGCAACATTTAATGTGCTATTAAGAATATTTATGCATGTATAATATTTCTCTACTAACCTATAAGTTTCCTAAGGGTAGAAGGCTATATATTATCTAAAAATCCCCCTCCATCCCACTCAGTTCCTGTTCCAGAATTGTTTGCTCAGGGAGATACTATTTAAAAAACCAGGCCTCCAGGACTCTCTCCAAACCCCTTTCCTGGCCTGTCTTTGCCTGTATTATCTTTAATCCAAGAATCTCTCTGCTCCACACCTACCCCAGCCTCTCTTCAGACTTTTCAGAGAGCATTGCATCAGCCCTGATTAAGGTTATCCTATTCCTAGCCTCTGTATTTGCTCCAAGGAGCCCTGAATCAGCCTAAATCTATGCCATCTACCCCTAGCTTCTTTGCTCCAGACACTTGTCCAGTTCTCTAAAGGCCTTTCCTCAACCTTACCCCTGCTCAATGGGTTCTGATGGTTCCCTGCTATCTCAAGCATCAATATAAAATCCTCTGGGTATTTAAAGCTCTTTATAAAGTTCCCCTCCTACATTTTTAGCCTTCTTACTCATTCCATTCTGTTACACTGGCCTACGTGCAATTCCTAGAACATTTCACTTTCTGTCTCTAACGTCCAAAAAGGCCCTTCCTCCTCATCTTTCTTCATGACTCAGCTATTAAAACCCCTTTCACAGGAGTCCTTTCTTAGACCCTTCAGATTATCTACATCTACTCAATACAAAGGGCAGTTAGATAGCACAGTGCTCATCCAAGAGTCAGGAAGACTCATCTTCATGAGTTCAAATCTCATGACTTCAGACACTTACTAGCTGTGTGATCCTGGGCAAGGCCCCTGATCCTGTTTGCCTCAATTTACTCATATGTAAAATGAGCTGGAGAAGAAAATGGAAATAGCAAAACACTCCCAATATTTCTGACAGGAAAAGCCCAAATCAGATCATGAAGAGTGGGACATGATTAAAAAACAACTGAATAACACTGTACACATATGTGCCTAGTTATTTACAATATTGAATCTTCCTTTAGAATGTACACTTCTTGAAGAAAGAAGGCAGTTTTTATCTTTCTTTGCATTTCCAGTCACTGGCATAATAAGTGGTGAATAAAAGCTTGCTGAATCAAAGTAAAGGAGGGAAAGTATATAAGAGATGTTGTGAAGGCAGAAATAAGATTTGATAACAGATTGTACATGTGGAATAAATTCAAGTAAGGAGCCAAAAATAATGCCAAATTTGCAAGCTTGGACAATTGAGAGGATTGTGGTGCTCTCAAAAGTAATAGGAAAGTTAGGAAGACTGGAATTTTATGGAGAAAGATAATAGTTTTGTTTGGGACATGCACAATTTGAGATACTCACAGGACATCCAGTCTGAAATGTCCAAAAGTCAGATGATGCCATGAGATTAGAGCTCAGAAGAGCTATTAGGGCTGTAGATCTAGAAGTATAGATCTAGAAATTATGTACACAGAGATGAAAGACAAACTCATAAGAATCTACCTGCCAAGACAAAGCCAGGAATTACAAAACACTTTCTACATAAAGTTTAATCTAAACAATTAGAAAAATATCAAGTGTTCATGGGTAGGCTGAGCTAACCTAATAAAAATCGCAATTCCATCTAAATTTATCTACTTATATCAAACTGCCAAGAAATTATTTTACAGAGCTAGAAAAAAGAAAATTCATCTGATATAAACAGACAATTTTCAGATGATGAAATTAAAACTATTTCTAGTCATATGAAAAGGTGCTCCAAATCACTATTGATCAGAGAAATGCAAATTAAGACAACTCTGAGGTACCACTACACACCTGTCAGATTGGCTAAAATGACAGGAAAGATAATGACAAATGTTGGAGGGCATGTGGGAAAACTGGGACACTAATACATTGTTGGTGGAACTGTGAGCAGATCCAACCATTTTGTAGAGCAATTTGGAACTACACTCAAAAACTTATCAAACTGTGCATACCCTTTGACCCAGCAGTGTTTCTATTGGGCTTATATCCCAAAGAGATCTTAAAGGAAGGAAAGGGACCCACATGTGCAAAAATGTTTGTGGCAGCCCTTTTTGTGGTGGCTAGAAACTGGAAACTGAGTGGATGCCCATCAATTGGAGAATGGCTGAATAAATTATGGTATATGAATGTTATGGAATATTATTGTTCTGTAAGAAACAACCAACAAGATGATTTCAGAGAGGTCTGGAGAGACTTGCATGAACTGATGCTGAGTGAAATCAACAGAACCAGGAGATCATTGTACACGGCAACAATAAGTCTATATGATGATCAATTCTGAAGGACATGGTTTTCTTCAATAATGAGATGTTTCAAACCAGTTCCAGTTGTTCAGTGATGAACAAAGCCATATATACCCGGGGAGAGGTCTGTGGGACCTGAGTCTGGACCACAACATAGCATTTTCACACTCTCTATTATTGATGTTTGCTTACATTATGTTTTCCTTCTCAGGTTTTTTTTGTTTTGTTTTGTTTTTTTTCCTGTACAGCAAGATAACTGTATAAATAAATATACACATATTCGATCTGTCAAATATTTTAACATAATTAACATGTATTAGACTTCCTGACATCTAGGGGAGGGGGTGGGGAGGTGGGAAAAATTTGTAACAGAAAGCTTTGCAAGGGTCAATGTTGAAAAATTACCTATGTATATATTTTGTAAATAAAAAGCTTTAATTAGAAAATGCAAATGAAGGTAGTCTAGATGTACCAGACTTAAAACTATATTTTAAAGCAGCAGTCATCAATTACCATTTGGTAATGACTAAGAAATAAAGTGGTAGATCAATGGGATAGGTTAGGTTCACAAGACACAATAGTCAATGACTATAGTAATCTAGCATTTGATAAACCTAAAGACTAGCTTCTGATTGAAGAACTCACTATTTGACAAAAATTGCTTGGAAAATTGGAAAATACTATGGCAGAAACTAGGTACTGACCTACACCTAACACTCATACCAAGATAAGGTTGAAATGGGTTCATGATTTAGACATAAAGAGTGATATAAGCAAATTAGGAGAACAAGCAATAGTACACCTCTCAGATTTGTGAAGGAAGGAATTTATGGCCAAAGAAGAATTAGAGAATATTATGAAGTGCAAAATGGATAATTTTGATTATATTAAATTAAAAAGGTTTTGAAGCAGAAAACTGGGGGGAAATTTCTATATTCAAGGGTTCTGATAAAGGCCTCATTTTTAAAATATAGAGAGAAGTGACTGAAATTTATAAGGATACAAGCCATTCTTCAACTAATAAATGATCAAAGGATATGAACAATTTTTAGATGAAAAAATTAAAGCCATTTCTAGTCATATGAAAAAATGTTCTGAATAACTATTAAATAGAGAAATTCAAATTAAGACAACTCTGAGATACCACTACCCATCTCTCAGATTGGCAAAGATGACAGAAAAAGGTAATGATAAATGTTGGAGGGCATGTGGGAAAATTAGGACACCAATACATTGTTGGTTAAAGTTGTGAACTGATCTAACTGGATCCAATATGAAACTATGCCCAAAAGGCTATCAAACTGTGCATACCCTTTGATCCAGCAGTGTCTCTACTGGGTCTGTATCCCAAAGGAACATAAAAAAGGGGAAATGTGCAAAAATGTTTTATAGCAGCTCTTTTTGTAGTGGCAATGAACTGGAAATTGAGTAAATGCCAATCAGTTGGGGAATAGCTGAATAAGTTACATGAATGTAATGGAGTATTATTGTGCTAAAAGAAACAATCCTCACAACATTCCCTAACTGTGTGACCCTGGGCAAGTCACTTAACCCCAATTGCCTCAGCAAAAAGCAAAAACAAAACAACAAAAAAAAAACCCAATCCTCAAGATGATCTCAGAAAGGCCTAGAGAGACTGACATGAACTGATGCTAAAAATGAAGTGAGTATAACCAAGAGAACACTACACCCAGCAGTATCAAAATTATGTGATGATTAGCTGTGATGGACTTGGCTCTTTTCAATAATGAGGTGATTCAGGCCAATTCCAATAGACTTATGATAGAGAGCCATCTGCATCCAGAAAGAGGACTGTAGGGACTGGATATGGATTACAACACAGTATTTTCACCTTTTTTGTTGTTGGTTGCTTGCTTGCCTTTTTTTTCTCATTTTTTTCCTTTTTGATCTGATTTTTCTTGTGCAGCACAATAAATATGATAATATATTTAGACAAAAAAAAAAAAAGACAAACCCATGGGAGTTTAAGAGATCACCAAGTGAAACTGTAGAGCATAAAAAAGAAAGTAAACAGACTCAGGATAAAGCCTTGGAGAATCTTTGTTCAAAAAGTAGTTACACTTTGCAGTGGTATGTCTCAGCAATCTGTGCTTGGCTCTGAATTTCATTTTTCTAATCAGCAACTTGGAAAAAGGCAAGGAGGGATACTGATCTGATCTGAGATGACAAAAAGCTAGGAGAGACAGCTAACATGTGAGATAAAAAGAACTAGGATACCAAAAGTTCTAGGCAGGCTAAAGTAATTGAGTTTAGTCTAATAAAGATAAAGATAATGACTAGATATGAATTCACTGATATGGAGAACTCCCAAATGAAGAAATCCCCCTACCGCCATAGAATGGCATTTTCTCTGAAATCAAAGTCTTAGAGAGTTACCAAGAGCACACTTTAAGTGACTTGCCCAGAGTCACAGTCAGAATGTGATTGAGGCAGGGCTTGAACACAGGTCCTCCTGGATCTAAGGCCAACTCTCTATCAACTACTAGGTGACCAAATGGGCAGCTGGAGAGAACAGTGGATGAAGAGAGTGAGCACTGGACCTAAAGTCAGGAAGATCTGATTTCAAATCCAGCCTCAATTCAAACCACACACTTATAGTTGTGTGACCCTGAGCAAGTCTTTCAGCATCTTGCAAAATTAAGGATAATTATCTTCCCAGGGAAGCTGTGAAGATCAAATGGGAGTTTATAAAATGCTTAGCCCAGTGCCAAGCATATACTAAATGCTATAAAAATATTAATGATTGTTTTAGGTTAGTATTATAATACTTATTAAAATAATACCATGGGTTACCAGAAATAGCAAAGAGCCAAAAAATAAAATGCAAGCTATGTAAAATTCCAACTAAAACCTGAATATGCCCAATGTATTCATTCAGTAGCTAAATAAAAGCCCTCCCAAAAAAACATTCTCAATATAATAAAGTACAGCAAAATAATTGGCTATTTTCAGTTATCAAAACTGTGGCTTTTGTTTTCAATCAAGAAATAAAAAATTCTTTTTGAATGTTATATGACATACATATAAAACAAGATAAAAAAAGGCAAATTCGTAACAATGGCTATAAATACATGATATTACATATTTCTAACAGGCAAAAGTTTGGTTATGGTACATACATAGTATGAAACTACTAAGCTAATAAAGAACAGACTAGATACATATCAGCTGTTAAAACTGCACTATACAGCTGCTTAATCTAATGAGATGAAATCCAACACAGATAAGATCCAAATTCAAATCCTGCCTCAGACATGTTCTAACTTGTGACACTAGGCAAGCCACTTCTCTTCAGCCTTTTTTCTCACCTGTAAAGTGGCCATGTGCTTTACAGAACCCATGATGAAGATCAAAGAGATCACCCAAAGAAAGAAATTCACAAATTATCCAAATACTGCTTGCTATTCTCTGGGAGGAAATAGGAAACAAGTTCACTCCAAAAATGGTCCAGTGATCTTAGTGGACTGTAAACTCTGCCCGAGCTGTTCTATAATATGGTGGCCAAACCCAGCTCCTGGGAGCTTGGGCAGCATTGAACATCCAGCCTCCATTCAGAAGAAGGTTGGTCCCTCTACACTCTGCCACAGTCACATCCAGAATTGTGTTTGGGGGTCAGTGTCACAATCTATGAAGAAAGAACACTAAGAAATTTAGGAACACTAAGAGGGATAAAGACCACTCAGACTGATAAAAGACTTTGCAAGAAGACTGAATAAAGATATGACGGCTGGTACTGAATGTGAAGAGCTATGATATGGAAGTAGAATCAGACTTATTCTGCTTGGCCCCAAAAGGCAGACTCCGAAGCAAAAGAAGCTATCCCAAAATGGAGTGGGTTGCTTCAAGAGAAAGATGACTTGTCCCTCATTGGAGGTCTTCCAGTAGAGACTGGAAGACGATTTATGGGATACATTCGAGTGGGGAATCTTTTCTTGGCTATGTACTGAAGCAGATGGTTGCTGAGATTCCTCATGACTCTAAATTCTGTGATTGTTTTCACCCCAACCCTCACTGATTAATGACATTACCTTGGTTGGGGTAGCTAGCATCTGAAGAATGGGCTTAGAATGGGAAAAATTTGGCAACTTTAAGTGTGACAGAAAGTTAGGTGTCTGGAGACAAGAAGATAAACTACCATCTACTAACCTCTGAACAAGGAGGATGCTAATTTGATCACTGATAGGTAATTGCCATCCCCTACTAACTGCTGTGTCCACCTCCCTTCAAAACTACTGGGGCTAATAATCCACATATCAAGGATTCCAGTCTTTGGCATATTCTTGTTTCATTTCAAGAAAATCACATTCTTTCCAAAGTCTGGAGCCCCAAACTAGAAACCAAAATATTTTCTTCTCAATGTATGTCTTCCTTAGCTGTCCTGAATTCCTTAGTCTGTCCATGAATGCCAAACCCCATATATTAATAGCTTTGATAAAGCAAAATGATAGATTTATACTACAACTTCTGATATTCAGTATCTTCTATTAATAAAGGAAGACAGTATGATCATTTAGGTTTCTTTTCATGTGAAGGCTCACAGGAAAACAGTATTTGCAGTGGTAGCTTTCCTTTTATCTCAGGCTTGAAGAGAAGACCGAAAAAGGATAGCAGAGAACCAATGCTCTTACCTTATCATAGGAGGAAGATGCAAGGTCATCATAGTCAGAGAGCCAAGGATGGGCCTCAGCATCCCGTTTTGCCATCTCTTCCCATTCTGCCTGTAGCTTATCCCAGAAGTCAACATCAGACTGTAGGAAGGCACATGGGGAGAAAGAGGGCAGAAGAGAAGGGAGAGAAAGAGTCAACTGTCATGGCCTACTTGAAATCTATTTTCTAAGATTATTTCCTAGGAGCCTTCCTATTTGGTCTTATATCCCTACTATCTGGGTTCCAATCCACAGAAGAATTCCTCTAGGAAGGGATTCTGAACTTGTGGTCCATGAACTTTTTTTTAAAAAAATTTGATAATTATTTCCATATTATTGGTTTCCCTTGCAAATCTATGTATTTGATTTTATGCATTTAAAAACATTATTCTGAGAAAGGATCCCTAGGTTTCACTAAACTGCCAAGGGGCGTTTTATGAGAGGTATTCCTCTTGGTCTCTGTTCTCACCTCTACAGCTGACTTGGCTCTTTCAAATTCTGTATCAAGGGCTGGCACATTCGCCGGCCGTGTGAACTGGTCCACCCAGGCATCTGATGTGCCCTGTGAGAAAGAAATGGTAAATGGCCAGTCAATGTTCTACCACCCAAAAATTCTTTATCCTCTCAAAAAGACCCTCAAGCTGAATATTATCAGCTCCCATTGCCACCCACGTTGGGGGCAGGTACTGACAGAAAAAACTGTCAATGACCATCTCCCCACTTGGGATTAGAGAACACTGATAGGGAAACCATAACTTAGAGCAAGAGCTGACTCTCAGGCTGGACTGGGTTGTACAGGGTCCTACCTGCTGCTGTACAAACTCTGCTGCCCACTGTTCTGCCTGCTCCTGGCTGGACCCCGAATTGGCATCCAGGGACACCCGCCCCTCTCCGATCTGCCGCACGAATCGCAGGAACTGGGGCACAGAGACACACACAGGCTACTTGGGAGAGGATTGCCAAGTGTGTGCCCTCAATCATGCCTGAAAGGACCCTGCACACTCCCTTCTCCTTAAATATACCCAGCTCCAGGAAAAATATGCACTTTGAAAGATAGCCAAGAACAAAAAGAAGATCATGGGTTCTGGTTGGGGGATGGGGCAAAGAAAACCACAAAATAGAAAGGGGTTTGAAGGGAGGTAAAAGAAAGGGCACAAGGAACAGTTTGGTGATACAATAGATAGAACACAGCTCTGGAATCAGGAGTACCTAAGTTCAAATCTGGTCTCAGAACCTATTACTAGGTGTGTGACCCTGGACAAATCATTTAACCCCAAGTGCTGAGACAGAGATTGAGAATTGCACGGTAGGTCTCAAGTTTCATTTCTTTGGAAAGGAATTCAATTAATACTTATTAGGTGCAAGGCACTATGCTGGTATAAGAAATACAAAAACAAAAAACAACTCCTGTCCCAAAGAAGCTTAAACTATTGTGGGGATATAATATGTACCCATATATGTAAATACAAGATAATCTGAATTGAGAGGTTCCTAATAACTGGAGGGAGGGGAAGAGTCTGTGAAGGCTTTACATAAAATGTGAAATTTAAGCCAATACTTGAAGAAACCAAAGAATACTATTTAAGAGGCAAATGTGAGAAGGCAAAGGAGGCACCAAGCCTGTGCAAAGGTCCAGATTTAGAAGAAGGAATCCTTAGTTTGGGGAAAAGTTTGGAAGCCGGTGTGCCTGGAACACAAAATACATGAAAGGGCATAATACAAAAAAAGTCTGGAAATATAGACCAGAGATAGATTTTGGAGTCCTTTAATGCCAGGCTGAGGAATTTCTATCTTCTCCTAAAGGAAACAGCTATTCAGTGAAAAATGTAAAGCAAGAGAGTAAACAGGATCACAGCTGTGTCTTAGTAACATTAATTTGACAAGGATATAGAGAATAGATCAGAAAGGAGAACCTGAAAACAGGGAGACTATTATTAGTAGTTCAAAGGAGAAAGTATGAGGGTCTGAACTAAAGTAGTTGCAACCTGTCTAGGAAAAAACAAAATGGGGATATAAGTGAAAGCTATTGCCAAAATAGAACTGACCAAATTTGGCAAGTGACTGGGGTTGAGATGCTGGAGAAGAAAGAGTCACTTAGATGTTGATGTTGACTGAAAACAGGAAATGCACTGGAAAATAAGCAGGCAGGATGGAAGGAGAGGGTAGACTAAAATGGGAGAGGCAGTGAGTTTTGTTTTAGACCAGCTGACTTTCAGAAGTCAATGGAACATCCAGGCAGAATCATCCCATAGATAGCTGGCAATGATTTAGGAGATTAGGAATCATATTTATGAGATGGCCAAGATAGAGACAGAAGCCTTGAGAGCCACCAAGAATGGTGGTTGGAAGACAGATGATTTTCCTGCAAAGGAGACCAAGAAGGAATGGCCAGAAAGGTGGGAGGAAAACCAAGAAAGAAAACCACACAAAAACCAGGGTTAAGTAAGTGTATTCAAGAGAAGGAAGTGCTCAGCAAAGAGGGGGAAAAAAAACAATTAGGATGAAGAAAAAGTCTATTGGTTTTAGCAGTTATGAGAACAGAGTGGCAAAATGGATAGAGGAAGAAGCTTGGGAGGAAGTAAGACATGAGTTCAAATCCTGCCTTGGAAGAGGGGGAAGGGGGAACAGAAGCCAAATTGCAAAAAGTTGAGAAATAAGTGGGAAGTACAGAAGTAGAAACAAGAGTGTGGGCAACTTTCTGGGTGATAGGCTGTGAGAGAAATGTGTGATGATAGCTTGAGATAGCAAAGTTTTTAGAAAGAAGACTTGTGCACATTTATAGCAAATAGGGAAAAGGAAATAGCAAAGAGGAGATTGACAATTAAAGCAAAAAAGGATATAGCTGAAAGGGTAAAATCCACAAAAGAGAAAGGAAAGGAGAGGATCAAGGACAAAAGTATAGGGACTAGTTTTAGCCAAGAATAATGAGTTCTTCCTCAGAAACTGGAGGAAATAAAAGAAAAAGTTATGGAAATTTTGAGGGGTCAAATAAGAAAGAAAAGGGAATATACACAAATGACTTCTATTTTTGGTAAAGTGGAAGATAAGGTTCTAGGGTACTACAGTGGGCTTGAGGACAGAAAAGTCCACTGAAGGGGAGTATGAGAAGTCAACTAGAGAAGAATAAAAGTGTTGCTAAAAATAATGTCATGCAGGCATGAGGGCACAGTTGTGAAAAGATAACACATTTCTAGTAGACCCTTTGCTTATAGTTGTATAATTCTCTAGCAGCCTTTGGCAAGCAGCATACAGTTAGGATCAAAGGGGTAATAGGATTAAACCAAGACTGGAGCCTGGCAAGGGATGAGAAAGACAAGAAATCCACAGGATTCAAGTTGAACTGATCAACTATGGCTCAAGACAGAGAAAAAATGTCAGCCTAGAGCAGGATTGACTGGAAGAAAAGACAGAATGGAGGGAATTATAGGAAAAGTCCTGCTGTCTCATCTCCCTCTCCCAGGACAGAACACGGTTAAAAACACATTCCCTATGTCCCCTTCAAAGCTCTGCTGAACAGAAAAACAGTGGTGTCAGGCTCACCTCAGAATTAGCTAATTTAGGGTCATCCACCTTAGCCACGAAGTCATTGGCAGTGGACTGCAGGTCTTCATCAGGAAGGTATTCCTTGTACCTGAGTCAGAAAAGGACAAAATGATCAGATGCTCCATAAAAACACTACCTTATGCACATTCCTTATGCACCCACTCCTAGCCCTCAGCAACAACTTTTTCCTCTCAGCTAAAGAGGAATGCATACGTGTGTGTGTGTGTGTGTGTGTGTGTGTGTGTGTGTATACATGGGATGGAAGAAAATACAAATTCCCATATTCTATTATCTTCTCTTCCCCAAGGCTAGGTGGTGTAATGGATAGAGCTCTGGACCTTAAGTGAGGAACACCCGAATTCAAATCCGGGCTCAAACTAGCTCTGTGATACTGGGCAAGTCAATTAACCTGTCTGCCTCAGTTCCTTCAACTATAAAATGGAGATAATAAAAGAACCTAACTCCCAGGGTTTTTTTAAGGATCAATTGAAATAATATTTGTAAAAAAAAAAAAAGTAGCACAGTGCCTGGTATATACTAGGTACTCAATCCTCCCTCCTTCCTTCCCTAACACACAATTTAGAAGGAATTAGGAATCACAAATGATGCAAGAAAGGCCTTAGGACGGCTATAGACTTTTAGTAAGCAAAGGGTAGGATTTGCAGAGTTTTTATGTTGGATGTAATACAAGTAGGAAAAATTAAAGAGGCTAAGGAAGAAAAAGAAGCTTGGAGAAGACAGAATATAAATGAGAAATGGTGGGATAAAAAATATTGCCTAAAATCTTTCCTTGGAAGTACAGGAAGGAACAGCCAGGACTCACCAGTGGTCAGTGGTGGTTGTTCCCTCAGGCTCTCCTAGCCAGAGTTTCTCTTCTGACTGTTCCAGGTACTCCTCAGCCCAGCGGGCAGGGGACACCGATGAGGGGTCTGCAGAGATTAGGGGAGATTGGAGAACCGACAGGGTCAGCCAGAGAATGGGAAAAATGAGGAATTCTAAGTACAAACTAGATGGCATCCCTATTCCTAGTATTTTAAAAAACAGTCACTTCTCTGGCCTAATCATGCTAATGAATCTCCACTTTCAGAATGTTAAAGGTAAAAGTTTCTGAAGGTTATAGAACAAGTCATGAGGCCACATAAGAAGGTCAGGCCCATAGCAGCTATGAATTCTAGACAGAGCCAAGAGACATGGGCTCAAATTCCAGCTGATATTTTTCAGCTATGTGATCCTAAGCAAGATATTTAATTTCCCAAGCCTCAGTTCTCTCATTTGTAAAATGTGGAGAATAATCTTTACACTACTTACCTCACCGAGGTCTGATAAAGTGCCCGGAAGGAAAGCACTTTATACAACTCAAGTGCACCATATAGAAAATGGCTCAAATATAGGACAGAAAAAGCCAACCCCAACAGAGAGGGGGCAAAAGAGATCAACAATTTTCAAAAGGATTGCAAACCCCCAAAAAACCCATTAAAAACACACAGAAATAGTAGGAGAAATTCAAATAAAAATACTAAGATTTTACTTCACATCATGAATACTGGCAAATAATTAAGAACAGTCAATACTGAAAGGGCTAAGGGAAGACAGACTACAAAGTAGAATTTAATTTGGAATTATATAAGAAAAGTGACTAAACTATCCAAACTCTTTGACTCAACAATGCCATTACTGAGCAGTACCCCAAGGACAGAAATAAAGTTCCAACATACACCAAAATGTTCAAAATGTGCAGCCTCTTTGTGGCTATACAGAACCAGAAACAAAAGGGGTTCCTATCAATTGGGGAATGAAAAACTATAGTATATGAATGTTGTGCAAGTGGGAAAAATTATGCAGCAAGAAATGACAAATAGGAAGAATTCAGAGGAATGAGCAAGATTTATATGAAATGACACCAAATTAAGTAATCAAAACAAGAGAATGATATATAGCATCTTAAAAAATGTAAATGAAAAGATGACTAAAAGGAAATCAAACTCTTGAGTAATGAAAAAACCAGTGACAGTCCCAGGGAAGAGGAAAATAAACATACTTCCTCTTCCTGGCAGAGGAGTGGGAAATTACTATGAGAAAGTATTTATATACATTGCCTGTATCAGATTCAATTGTTTTCCTTAGTTGTAAGAAAGGGTTTGATCTGGAAGGGCAAGTAGGAAAGACTGTCATAGGTAGATAGAATGTATCAATAAAACATGTTTAAAAACCAAAAATTCTATAAAAATAAGAAATCAGTATGTTGAATATCCTCATTTTGAAGAAAGAATTGTAAGGTGGCAAAGAAAGAGGGGGTAAGGCACAAACAGAAGACTTCCTTTTCCTTCTTATGAACTCCCTAATTTGCTCTCCATCTACTCTGATTCAAGAACTGACAGAAGGTCATGATCTGCCTTTTGTCTTCTCAGTGGCTTTGGGAGCCACACGATCTCCTTCCCAGTTCTGAGCAGGACACTCCTAAATTGGGAATCACATGCCCCTAGCAGAAGGAGCTGTGTCAGTCCTATCAGTTAATACTGTTCCCAGACAACCTGAGAAGCAAAGCAGCCACCTGGGAGTCAGTCTATCCAGATCGTTATCCCTGCTCTGCAAGTATCTACTCTAAAAATCTTTTCTTCCAGTATACTTTCTTAGAGGCAAGCTGTACACATGAAAAAAGGAAGGCTCTAACATAAATCAAGACACACTGCAAGTAGAATGTGATACTGCCTGCCACTCTTTACTGTTCCTATATCCAGAAACAACAGATTGAATACCCTGAAAGGGTGTTAAAGGTTCAAATCAGCAGATACATGAGGCTGGGAAGTTATCCCATAACTACTAGAAGTCCATATCTTCCTTAAATCAGCAATAAAAGTGGCTGAATCATCAGAAAAATATATTTAATAACTATATAATTTTCAAGAAGTGGTAAAAACCAAAACAGAATATGATCACACACACACACACACACACCCCTTGGGGAGCTAGTTCTGCAGTGTTTAATGGGTAATTTAGGCAAAGTTCATTCCTCTCTTCCTTCACTATCAACCTCACTTTTCTCTGTACATAAAAGAAAAAGATACAAATCTTACTCCCTCTCTCTTTCCTAAGCTATGTCAGAAGTATAAATTTTTAAATATTAAGAACATACTTAAATCTTTGGAAGATACACTTCTCCAAAAATTTTCTAAAACCTTGGGAAAAATCAAGATATAGTATTTTGATTAATATAATAATTTCATTTTAATAATATCTGATTCTAAAGAATTTCATTTACATTTGCCTAAAGAATAACAGATAAACATGAAGTAAATTTTTGTTTTTAATAAAATATAACATTGTTAACTACAGAACATGACAAATATTTGTTACCAAGGTTTTGCTTTAATTATTCTTCTCCATAAGATTTTGAGTTGCAATTTAGAAACTACGGGCTGTAAAAAGAAAAAACTTTCAAAGGATATTTTAAACACACACACACACACACACACACACACACATACACTACATGGGGGTAAAAAAGCATAGTGGTGCTTATGTACTAGAAAATATAGCCTATCATTCTTCCTACTGAGGTAGTATATGAATCCCTTGGGATTATATAGAAAATCACAATACACAATTTTCCTGGGCACTTCTGCTAATCCCTCCAGATTCTCCTCAGCCACCAATAGATCCCAGGCCAAGCCCATTTAGTCATTGTTTAGTTCCCATTGACTCGGATGGAATTTAAACAGTAATCATTTCAGCTTTGGCCAGAAACCCAGAGGGTCTTCCCCTCCCAGATTCTTTCATTCATTCATTTATTTAGTTTTGGGTTGTTTTTTTGTTTTTTGGGTTTTTTTAAACTAGATAAAAGAGGAGATTTTTTTGCCATAATTGCTGCCTAGCCTACATCACTGAATGGGTGTGATCTCAGTCAAATAGACTTGTTGAAAACTTTAGCTTAAAAAGGCCAATGTCTCCTACTGCATCCACAGCCATCTCTAGTGGTCCTGATCCACATCTGGCCACTGGACCCCCATGTCTCTGGAGAGAAAAGTGAGGCAGGTGACCCTGCCCAACCTCCCTCACTTAAATCCAATTCACTTGCATGTCACCATGGTCCTCTTTTTAAGAATGATAGATAAACAACAACTTGACGATCAAGTATTATCTAACAAAAAATGGATGCTCCCCAAACACTGTCTACCCAAGACACCGTCCCCTAATTTCAGGGACTTTAATACTGACACTAAGGTTTCACTCCCTAGAAACCTCTTTACCTTATTCCTAGTTAAAATTAGGAGAAAACTTGGGGCTTTAGATGGTAACTAAAGTCACTTCTAGCTCTATATTTTATAATCCAAAAAGGTTCCTTGAGGTCATATCCCATTGTATTGAGTTATATCCTGTCAACCTACCCTCAATCCCATTATACTGATGGGTATATAATAAGTGTTTAATATTTACCCATCATCTAGCCACTTGCCCCATTCTCACTGATGAATAAAATAACCTCAAATCCTTTCCTTCTTACTTTCTAGTCATTCCCTACCTAACATTTCAAACTTGTCTCCTTCAATAACTTGTTAAGTTGCAAGAAGCCTTCATAAAACTACAGCATATGTCATTTTTGAGAAATACAATTTTATAGAACATTCAAAAGAGCTAGTTAAAGAACACAGTATAACTTGTCTCAGAAGAAATCGACAAGAATAATAATCTTGTTATATTAGCTTTGAAAAAGTCAACTTCCTCTAATCTTAAAGCCAACATTGTGGGCATAGGCTGGCTGCCAACAAAAGTCTACAAGGCATCTGTTAAAAATATATACACAACAATCTCATAAGTCAAAAATAAAGGATAAATATTCTCTTTACCTATGAAAGTTTCTGCCTTTGATGCACTGTTCACTTTTAACAAAATCATTTTCATAATCAAAAAGTATACAAGCAAGTATTTTACTACATGAAAGCTTTCTTTAGTTTTCCCTGGGTTGGCCTTCTTCTACTGATGGCATTCCTTAGAACCCAATATCCTTTCTTGAGAGGAAGGAAGAAAAAGTGATGAAAAAGTGACTAAGAACCAGCTTCTTTCTATTTTCTCAATGCATTTCTTCCAACATTTATTGAATATTATGTTGTACAAAAGGATTAGTTCCTAGAGTGGGAATATTCGAGGAAATGATAGACCAAAACAATTGCACTCCAAACTCCCTTTCATTTTAATGCTTTCCAGGAGCAACTGGAAAAGAAATAAATATGCAACAAATCACTAGAAGTCTAAGAAACGAAAATTTAAACAGGTCTAAAACAGGAAGACAGGTGCACTGGATGATGGACCTTAGTAGTGCTCCAATAAATTTTGGATTTCAATTTGGAATTATACAAGAAATGTTTAAATCATATTGACTTTCTACTATGCTACTGGGCATATACTCCTTGGAATAAAGAGCAACCAATTTCCAATATACTAAAATGGATCTGTGCTCTCATCAATTCAGGATTTCTAACAGTGCAGATCGCAACCCACCTACACCTGCCTATACTGTGCTATTTTTGACCAGCTTCAACCCAATATTTATCACAAAAGGGTACAACTCAATGAAATGGAGGCTTTCCAGGCTTCTTCCTGACATTAAAAGGACACAAAGCAGAATACTCTGGTTGGCCACCTGACATGCCTTGTTCTTGTCATGTGAATAATCCATATTCTTTTCCTATATCACTAAATTTCTTGATGGTGCCATTTGTTTGTGTTTTTCAGCATTCCATTGGTTATATAGTACAGCCTGCTGACACCATGATGAGACTCTCAAAGGTTTTCTGTGAATCTCATGTGTGGCTCTTAAAAGGCACCAATAGTCCATGTCTTGATGCTATACAGCATCACTTGCAAAGTATTAGTACTGAAAAGTTGGGCCCTTGCATGGAAAATATGGGATAAGCAAAAGAGCTCTGCAATTTACTAAATGTAATGCAGTCTATTGTTATTTTTCAACTCCAGAACAGCTCAGTATGTATATACATAACTACTGGACAAGTTTTGAGTAGACAGTATCTATTCAAATCCATACTGAAATCTGGACATCTTTCATCTATTTTGCCTTTCTTAACTATATAAGCAGGCCAAACTCTTGAGTGATTATAGATCTCTTTGAGAATGTCCTGGATCTTGATGCAACTAGCACAATCATCTGCAATTAAGAGTATCTGAAGACTTTGACCATAATGAAATCTGTTTTTTAGATCTCCAACACAATGGTATATGCCTTTGGCAAGAGCTAGATGTGTTGGCCTGCTTGAGGAGATTGAGGCTGGTAGATCATTAAGTCTGGAGATTCTGTGTTTCAACTGGCCGTCTGCACTAAGTCTGGCACTAACATGATGCACTGTTAGCAAAGGACCACCAGGCTGCCTAAGGAGGAGTGACAAAACCGAGGTTAGAAAAACAGAGGAGGTTAAAAAGTTCTTACAGATCATCATTGGGATGCTGTGAGTGGTCGTTCAGCTTTCAGCCAAGGCAAAATAATCTCAAAAACAAAACAAAACCCCAAAACAGTAACAGTGATTATAAAAAAAAGTTTTTTGCAAACATACATCTTTGCCTCATCTGATGTTTGTCAGATGATAACTGAGCAAAGTTGTCTGTTATTAAACCTTCCAATGATTGTGAATGATTTTTGGGATACTGTGAAATTGCATTGTCTTCTACTTATTCAAATGCTTTTTTTGTAATCAATACTAAGAATGGTGATAAATTCTCTAAATCATTCAGCTAATTGTGATTGAAAAAATGTTATCCATTGAAGAAACTTGCAAAAGCTAATACCCTCACTGATATTCCTGATTTGTATATAGATGACTCAGATTTTGGATAGAAAAGCAGACAAATAGGTGCAGTAGTTATTAATGTTTTCTTGGACATCTTTTCTTCAATCTTAAGTGTCTAAGGTTTTGAGGGTTTTTTCCCTATATTTTTGGTATCTTCTCCTTTGGATACCTTGCATATTGGTCAATATCCTTATAATCATAGCTCCTCCAGGACAGATTTCCTTTATCTCTTTACTTGGTCCAAATCTGGCTACACTGTTATTTGCTAGTGTAATTGCTACATCCTCTATAAGTACCTTGTGGACTGTGATTTTAGGGTTTCCAATATGGTGGTTCCACTATCCTTGTTGGAAAAAATAAAATTTGGTAAATGGCTTTTGCACATAGTTTACTTTTTTTTGTTTCTATTTGTAATTATTTCATTTTCATTCTTGAATGCCCTTGAGATGACTTTGCTTAGTTGTATCTCTTGCCCTCCACTGCTTTTGTTTTATGAAATCATAATGTTAATAATCATCCATCACCTTTCTTTGTAAGATTTTACAGATTAGTTTACATTCTATTCCACTCTTGTCATTGGCAGCTAAGATAAATTCTCTTTCTAGCAAGTTAGATGTTTACTGACAAGATATTTACTGGGCTCTTTTGGGGTTTTGTTGCAATTAACATTGGTTTAAGTTTCTGGACAAAACTGTTATATTGATGTTGATATATGTTCTATTGTCCATTTCCTATTTTTAACTTTTGATTACATGTTTAAACAATTCAGGGTTAATCATTTTAACTGCACTCCAATTTTTACATTACTATTTCTTTTCCCTCTCTCTTTTCACATTCTGATCTTAGTTCTGATGAATCAATGGCTTAATTGTTCATATACAGTTGACTTAGGGATAACTATAACAAGTTTTCTTCCTGTTACATTAAAATATTTATATATACACATATATATATATATTGTGTCCTTCATGACATTATTTAATGCTTACCATGTTTAGGACCTATTAAACTTTTTAAAAAGAAAATATGGATGATAAATAACAACATGAGGCTTCCACGTAAGAAATATATCTTTGCCCGCTTTCTTTTCTTTCTCCTGAACCACATTTTCTCAGATTTTTCCCCATCCTCACTTTTTGCCACTTTTGCATTGAAGTCACCAATATAAGCCTTGTGCTTAATTTTATTTGGAAACTATTAAGTTCTTTATAGGTCTCTCTACTTTATCCTCAACAAAAGATGTCAGTGCATAAGCTACAATTATTATCAGTTCTTTCAGCAAACATTATTAAGACTGCACTATGTGATAACCAAATGTCCCATGAAAAGCTTCTTGTAGCTGCTGGAGGTATAATAAAACCCATTCCATCAATTTTCTTTCCTTCTTTCTTTCTTTCTTTTCTTTTTTTTTTTTTTTTTGGCCTCTTCAAAAATTCTTTCTTCTTTCTTCCTTCATTTATAGCAAAAATATCCAGATGGATGTGATTGGCTCATCTTACAAAAGGTCCACTCCTTGGTCACTGAATTCACACTCAGAATATCAACATGTCAAAATGAAGTATGTCAATGACCACGTGATTCTTAGCATCCATTATACTTTTCCTAATACTCTACTACTTGAACCACTACAGGAACAGAAAAGGGCCACACACAACTGACAGCCATTTTAACAGTTTTGTCTCAAGGGTTGCCACAGCCAAAAACATTTCATCACCAGGTGGCCAGCCTACTAGTGATGTATTTCTCCATCACCCACTGATTTGGTCCTCAAAAAAAAAAAGACAGTCTGCTACTCAAAGTCTTTCCAGCTTGGTAGAACCTGCCAGAGATCACACTCTGATGGCATAACCTTCAGAAATTCTGAGCTACCACCATCAGAGGCATCAGAGTAGGGCTTTGTGTAAGAAAGCTCCAATATGTACTAAAATATCCAAGCAGCATTCTTTATAGCAGCAAAATGGGGAAACACCAACACATTCTATTGTGTGTCACAAGAAGCTCAAAACAGACATGTGACCTAACATTAAATAAAAGTCACTGGGACAAGGCCTAAATCTATGATTTAAGTGGCAGAGTGAATATTCTAATGAGGAAATTTCCTCTACCAATGCAGGTCAACATTTTCTTTTCAAGAGGTGACTACAGCACTAGGAGGGTCAGTGACTTGCCCAGGATCACACAGCCAAGTATGTGTCAAAGGCAGGACATAAATCCAAGCTTTTCTAGTTGCAAGGTCTGCTCTCTATCTACTATGCCACACTCTCCTCTCCAAAAAAAAGGTAGAAGAGAACCGATTCTGCTATGTCAAGGGACAGCCAAGGAAGGGATTATAATTCTTCTGACGGCTATATTGACTACTTATACACTAGGGAATGACTTCTGATCTTACACAGATCTATTAGTTTCCCATATATCCTGAACCACATCCCTGTTATAAAGTTAATACAAAATTTAACCACTTTCTTATCCTAGTTGTATAAAAGACTTTCAACTTCAAGTTATTGTTTTTTTCTCTTTTGTGATTGCCTCCAACCCTTGTTTGGCTATCCCCATAAACAGAAATACTGAGTATGTCAAGATGCTTCTAATCTTGTCCTAACATTACACAGATTTTTTTTTTTTTTGCTTCCTTTCCTATCCATTTCTACATATGGTCCATTTATTTTTGCTCATTCTTAACATATACCTGGCTTACCTCCTTTTCTGCGTCATAAGCGTCTTTTGCATCGCTTCTCACGTGCTGCAGGCGGCTTACATCTTACCAGCTGTCTGTAACCGTGATTTTCTCAAGATCAAGGTATTCTTCTATTCGTAGCCACATGATATCACCAGGAAAATATTGGTGTTAGTGAAAAGATGGGCTTTTGTAGCATGGAGTGGATTGGAAGCATTGAAAGAGCTGTATACATAGTCAAATTCAATTCAACCTAATCTCCACCTGGTGCCAATTCTGGATTCAGCTCACTATCCACCTGCAGTGTTGGCCCAGGATATGTCTATTGTAAGAATAATTCAACAGATTGTCCATCCAACTGTATGCTATAGTCCAGGTAAATAACATTTACATAATCCTTAAAGTCTCCTTGGTTGGCTTCTGTAACATGATACTGTCTTTCTCTATTTGTTTTAAAGTCTTTTCCACTTGGCATCTTAGTGACGAGGCCCCAAAGGTTTTGGCATTCAATGCAACCAGCATAATGTCATTCACAAATAGAAACATTTAAAAAACCTCCCCATCAAATCTCTCTTTTATTTAGAGTCCATCAAAGGCCATCTTCCATGACACTGGCAAAGGCTTTTGGTGAACACATGACTTGTATCTATTGAGTGTCAATATCAAACAAAGCTTAAAAGCACACAGCAGCATTTGACATAGAATCTTATGGGATATTATTGGATCAAAAAGGGAATCATCTTGTTCCACCAGCTTTTCCATTCTTTTAGCATCTTCCCTTTTTTAGTTATTTTGAATCAATTATTGAATTTTTTTTTAAATGGGATCAGCTCCAGCCCAGATCTTTTTGTATGAATTAACCTAGCTCTGGTTCTTCTTAACCCCTTTCACCAGTGTTCACAAACTTCATCTAGTCCTGCGGTAACAGAGTCCAAATCCAGGCAGTCCCCCAGCACTGCTATTGGCTGATACCACACATCTCTCCCCCCACCCCCTTCCCTCCAGTTTCATCTACAAGTGTTCTCAGGTAATTTGGCTTAGCTGAGTCTCAAGACTGGAGTTATTTCCCCAAATGAAGCAACACTAGAAATTTGACAGAAAATGGCAGAAAGCTTTAGAAAAGACTTCCCATGCCAGCACATGTAGTATTTTTGTAGGGCTTTTTTTTTTTTCCAAATGGCTTTATGCCAATCAAATTCTGATCCTTTCAAAAGAAAATGACAACCTCACATATATATTGTACCAAAGCAAGACAGGAAAAAAGCAACAACAACAACAACAGCAGAAGAGGGCCTTCTGGTCCCAATCTCATCACCTAGAATTAGAGGGCAGCTGTGGTAACTTAAAACAGAACCCCAAAATTTACTTGCACAAAAATCTTGGTTCTCCCAAAGGACAAGAGCAGAAATGGGAACTTTCTGTGCTACTATACTATTCAAGAAATCCCTGCTCTGTTGCTATACCATCAAGCACCAGAGGCAAGAACAGAGGAAGCATACTGCTTAAGTTTCAGAAGCTAAATTAAGAATACCCAGGGCTTTCTTGTCACTGCCTCAATCCTAGGGAGCTTCCTATCTCAAGCTGTAGGGAACCCAAAAATACATTGAAAGTGACTAGGCAACATGGCCAAGAGAACTCATAACCTCAAAACCTTACTAGAGATGGCTAATCACTCCTGACTTCTCTGTGTAAGGAAACTACAGTGATAAGGTTCTAGAACTATGTCCAACTTCTAGCTCTCTTCAACCCTAGTTTATGGTCAATTGGCCCCCAAAGAGCAATGAATCATCACCTTCTCAAACACCAATACAAAACAGTTTTCTTGGTCCAAGACCAGTTTCACTGCCCTGCCATCATATAGATTCAGAGGTTCTTAATCTTTTTTGTGCCATGTAGTCCTCTGGCAATCTGATGAAGTTTATGAACCCCTTCTTAAGATGTTTTTAAATGTATAATATACATGGTTTTTAAAAATAGTTATCCTAATGATAAAACACTCTTTGCAGAAATTTTTTAAAAAGACCTAAATAATTACAGTAACATTAATTGCTTATGAATAGGTCAAAGCAACATAATAAAAATGACAGTAATAGATAAAATCAATTTTCTGTACTGCTCAAATTCTCAAAAGAATATTTTATAAACTTGTTAGAATATCTTATATTTTATAAAATATTTCAATAAAACAATTACGAAATTCATATGGAAGAACAAAAATTCAATAATCTCAAGTAATAATGAAAAAAAGCAGGAAAGTGGGAGATGGAGTCATCAGAATTAAATTTCAAATCACTATAAAGCAGTAATATAAAAATTTTGTACTGGTCAAAAAAAATCAAGGTCCATCAGTGGGACAGATTAGATATACAACATAGAGAAGCAAACAAACATAGTAGCATACTGTTTGATAAACCAAAGACCCCAGTTATTGGGAAAAGAACTCACTATTTGACAAAAACTGCTGGGAAAACTGGACAGAAGCTTGACAGAAATTAGATTTAAACCAACACTGCATACCATACACCAAGATATGCTCCATATAGAAACCTGACCTAGATATAAAAAGTCACATCATAAACAAATTAGAGGAGCAAGGAAAAATTACCTTTCAAATCTATGGATGGGCAAGAGTTCATGACGGAAACAAGTATTAAAGAGGGTAACAAGATAAAATGGACAATTTTGATTAAGTAAAATTAAAAAGTTTTTACATAAACATATCTAATGTAGAAAGGAAACAATTGGGGGAAAAAATCTTTGCAATAAGTTTCTCTGATAGAAGTCTCTTATCCAAAATACATAAAATTAATTCAAGTTTATAAGACTAAGAGTCATTTACTAATAAATAAATGGTCAAAGGATATGAACAGAAAATTTTCAAAAAAAAATCCAAATTTGAAACAATTAAATGAAAAAACTCTAAAGTGCTAAGAATTTAATGTAAATTAAAGTAATTTTGAGAATTTACCTCATTCCTATCAGAGTGGTAAAAATGACAAAAGAATAAAATGGCAAGTGTTAGAGGGACTCTGGGGAAAAGTATGGTTTTTATACTTTTTACCCTGTTGTTTGAGTTGTGAATTGGTCTGACTATTCTGGAAGGTAATCTGGAACCATGCCCAGAAAGTTACCAAACTGTGCATACCCTTTGACCGGGATATACCACTACTAGGCCTAAATCCCAACAAAACGAATTTAAAAAAAAAGAAAAGAAAAGAAAAAGAACAGCTCTTGTGATATCCACAAACTGAAAATTAAGGGGATATCCTCCTATTGAGGAATAGCTTAACACTCTATGGTATATGAATGAATAGAATATTATTGTGCCATAAGAAATGATGAACAATTTCAAGGGAAATGGAAGATCTCTCTGAATTAATGCTGAATAAAGTGAACAGAAATAGAATAATTTATAATAAAATGATAACACCATACAGAAAAACAACTTTGAAAGGCTCTGACCAATGCAATGATAAAAGATTAGTTCAAAAGAATGTTGATGTAGCAAGTCATTCACCAACAGAGAAGTGACAAACTAAAAATGCAGAGTAAGACATACCTTTTTGGACATGGCAAATGTAGCAATTTGTTTTGCTGGACTATGCAGGCTATAAACTGAGGGCTTTAAAAAACTTTTTAATCAATGGAAAGGTTGTGGTAGGAGAGACAGACTGATTTTTAAAATATCTGTTAATTGAAAAAATAAAAGTAATGATACTCTATTTTAAAATTATTTTTAAAAATACAGTTATCAAAGCATTTAAAAAAAAAAAAAAAAAACATAGTTCATGGTCCACAGGTTAAGAACTTCTGACCTAGATGGAAGTCAAAGGCCCATCTTCCTATAAAATTGAGCCAGTGGACCTAAGGATAAAGCTGTTGAAACTGCATTATATCCTGATTTTGGGGAGGGATGGGAAGGAGAGAAAGGGGGAATGAAACTGCTTGTTTCATTGAAGGGGATTACAGACTCCCTCATTTAAAGCCTCACCTGCAACTTCAGATATGAATTCCTGAGACCAGTCAGCCTCATTATAATCCTGAGCTATATCCACTGCATCTCCAGCTGCCAAGAATTCTTGGGCCCAGTTCTCAGATAGTGCCAGGTCAGCCACACCTGGAGCTAAGAGAAAAAAATAAAAGATTAAAAAATGGGGGGGAAAAAAAGAAAAAGAATGCTCAGAAACTCCAGTTAAGTTCAACTGATAATACCACATCTTCTGTCCCCTTTTGTATGTCAAGTCCTCGACCAATAACCAGCCCTTGGTAAGGAGTATCCCAAAATAGAACTAAAATTGGCCATTTCCCCTTGTCCCCCAAACTATCAGGCCGTGGACCTACCTCTCTGGGGTGCCTGGCGGAAGCTAGACTGTTCAATTTCTTGCATTTCTGCCAAAAGATCATCCATCTTGAAGGTCTGGGGAGCCCGGGACACGAGTGGGGCATTCTGATCCTGAAGGAATTCAGCCACCAACTGTCAGGAAAGACACCATTAAGAAGCAATAGGAAAAAATTCTTGAGCTCAAAATGAGAAGGGACCAAAAGATTGGGGAGCCAGAGGCCTGCAAACTAGAGCATACAAAAACTATAGTTGAGAGAAAATTACAGGAGAACTACAGAAACAAAACTACTATCTCCAGAGTCAGAAGCATGCAAAGAGACAAGAGAGGGAGGCAAAGCACATCAGCCTGGTGAAGGAGAAAAACTGGAATAAGATGTAGATGCAACACAGAAAAGAGGTAAAAAGGTATCATAGGAACACACATTTAGCGCAATAAAGGATCTAGAGGTCACCTACTCCAACTCCCTCATTTTGCAGTTGAGCAAAGTGGGCCCAAGAGGCCTAAGGTTAGTCAGGCAGTAAGGAGCAAAGACAGAATTTGAACTCAGCTCCAGTAATTCCAGAGCTCTTTCCCCTGGGACAAGGGGGCAAGATTAGGGGTGGCAGAAGGCAGACTTATAAATTTACCTCATTTTCAGAAGCCACTCCCAAAGGCTTGGAGACCTAAGAGAAGGGAAGGCAGTTATAAAGCTGCATAAGTCTCCCCTCACCCCCTGCCAATATCCCACCGGCCCTGTACTTGCAATTTCCATGACACTTACCGATTCAGGTGCTGGGGTTCCAGAGGGCCAGGGCGCAGGATGCAGCCCTTCCTGCTGCAAGGCTTTGTCCTGGGTAAAGTGACCCGCCAGCTTCATGAGTGGGTTGGCCCCACCACACTCTGCCTCCACCAGCTCCCGCATTGCCATGTTGACCGCAGACCTTCTGATCGGCAGGAGGAAGTTTTCCACTCAGAGCAGTCCTAGGAGGTGACCCCCCGCAGCCCAACTCCAGCCCTAAGTTGGTGGGGAGAAAAGGGAGAGCCTCTTTGTATCATAGCAAGCATCTGCACCGCCACTGATCCTCCACTCCTGGCAGGGACCCTCGCCCCAGCCTCCTTCCCACCTTGGGCGCTTGAGGTGGGGGCGCTTAGCAGCCTCCTACCCGCAGGTCTCAGGAGATTGGAGGGGTGCCAATCAGCGACTGCTCGGCCAGGGTTAGAGACCAGAGGTCAGCGGCACTGTTAGCCCCCTCGAAGGCTCTAACACCCCTGAGAACACCAAGCCCGGAGCATCTCCGCGTCCAGAAGGAGACTCGACGGAAAGAAGGGACGATCCCCGCTCTCGGCCCCCATCATCTCTAGGACCCTTACCCCAGCCTGCCCTCCCCGCCCCGGGGCTGGGCCCTCCCCCTCTGCTTACGGCGCTCACACCTGGTTTAGCTCCTCGGCCTGCCGTCTGCCCTGGGGTGTTCCCCCCACCAGCCGCTCTGAACGTCACCTGAACTCCCCCTCCCTCCTGCCTCCTCCCCCTGCTGCCCCGCCCCCGGGGTCCCGCGAGGACAGGGAAAGGGCGACAGGAAGCTTCCCTCGGCCCCCAGAGCTCACCGCCACGCGCCGGCCGCCAGACCTGCTCCGGGCGCGGAGGTGCGGCTGCGGGGCGGGGCGGAGGCCGGGAGCCGGCCAAGAGTGAAGAGTGAAGGGGGAGAGGGGAAGGAGGAGGGAAAGCGGGGGGAAAAGGAGAGGTAAGGCGGAGGAGGAGGGGCGACGCCCCCCAAGCGGACGCGCGCTTAAAGAGGCCGGGAACGGAGTAAGAAGAGGTGGGGGAGGAAAAGGGAAGGGGGGGAGGAGTCCGGCGGGGCGCGCGCTTAAAGGGGCCGCGGTGCGGGAGTACACTAGGCCTAATTCTTAAAGGGGGAGGCCCCTTAAAGGGGAGGCCTTAACCTAGCGAAGCAGAGACCCGCCCCCCGCCCCTCGCCTTCCGAGGAGAGGCCTTCCGGGCTCAGCGCCCGCCCCTCCCGGAGCACCGCGTCAGTTACCGCCTCTCGGCTTCAGAACGTGCCTCGGGCGCCTCTACCCGGTGAGCAGCTTGGCCACTGGCGGACCTCCCCCACCCCCAGGCTGTTGCGGCCTTCAGCAGCCCTCCGGATCTTCTGCTAATTAGGGCTGGCTCTAAAAGGTCCCCTGGCGGGTCGGGGCGCTGCTTGGACTATGCTAGGCCTCAGTCTCCTGCTCTGTAAAATGCAGACTTGTACTCGAAGTAGGACTTAACCCTGCGTTCTGTGGACTCTTTTTTTTCCTCATTGATTGTATTTCCAAGCAATCAGTTTCCTTTGTACTCGTGTGTATTCACTCCATTCATTTAAAAACCATTCAGAGATAAGTCCGTAAATTCCTCTCTTCCCTTATGTTATTTCATTTGCATACATAACTACGCTGGAAAGAAACTGAGTAGATTAAGGGACTGGTCCAAGGTCTTACACTTAGGAAGCGTCCAAAAAAAAAACAAAAACTTTATCCCCAGGATCACCTGGCTGCTAGATAACTTATTACACATCTTATCTCATTTGAGATTCCTGGGAGATGAGCACAATTCTTAGCCTCTTTTTGCATCTGAGGCAAATGAAAATGACTTGCCCAGAGTCTCACAAATAGTGTCTGAATTATCATTACAACTGGAGCCCTTCACCACTTACTCTTGGCTTACTCTGCTCCAGGCACTGTGCTAAAGGTTGGAGATAATTATTATTAATGATGATAGCACTTCACAGTTTGCAAAAGTGTTTTCCATATGTTTCCTGTAAGGTGAGGCGCTATGAAATACTTTTATCATTTTGTGGATGAAAAAACTGAGACTGACAGATTAAGTACAAAGAAAAACAAAAAACAAGTCGGCCCACTACGTCTTGTTCCCATTATAATGAGGGAAACAACATGCAAATAACTATGTACATAAGAGATGTGTATAGGCTTCGGGTTGAGACTTGTATTTTGGAGGAACATGATCAATATGGGTTATTCTTAGCTAGGTATGTTTGTTACAAGGGCTTTGAAAGAATGGTAGGAAAATGTGCAGATTTGGAAATATATCCCAAAAGTCACTAAATTGTGTAATGAATAGAGTGCTGGGCCTAGAGCCAAGAAGAGGTGAATTAAAATCCTATTTTAGACATTTAATTAATAGTTTTGACCTTTGAGAAAGAGGAAATATACCATTTGAATACAGAATTCCAGAGAATAGCAAGGAGATAGGAAGGTTTTTTTTAATAAACAATGCAAGAAAATAGAAAAAAAAATACATAGGGAAAGATAAATCCATTCAAAAAAATTAGAGATATCAAGGGGGTTTCATGCAAAAATAGAAATGATAAAAGACAAAAATGATACAGATTTAACAGAAGCAGAAAAAATTAAAAGATGACAAGAAAGAATACACACACACACACACACACACACCCAAAAAAAAAAAAAAAACCATACAAGAAAGATTTTAACATCACCAATAACCAAGATAATACTGATTTAGAGCCAGGCATCCTGGAGAATGAAGTCAAGTGGATCTTAAGAAGCATTGCTAATGATAAGGCTAATGAAGGTGATGAAACATATCTACTTATGCTTCATTGACCACACTAAGGCTTCTATGTGGATCACAACAAAATGTGGCAGATCTTCAAGATGAAAGTATGAGATCATCTTGTTTGTCTTCTGAGGAATCTTATATACAAGCCAAGAAGCAACAGTTAGTACTGAATGTAGAATAGCTGATTGGGTTTAAGATAGGAAAGGGAATATGACAAGGTTATATATTATCATTTTATTTAAGTTAGGTGCAATATGTGAAATGCCAGGCTGGATGGATCAAAAATTAATTAAGGTTGTTGAGAGAACTATCAATAACTTCAGATATGCTGACAATAACACTTGATGACAGAAAGTGAAGAGGAATTAAGCACCTTGATGAGGGTAAACAAAGAAAGTAAAAGCTGGCTTGAAGGTTAATGTCCAAAAAACTAAGATCTTGGCAACTGATTCCATCATTTTCTGGCAAATAAGAGGGAGAAGAGGAAGTAGTGTCAGATTTTATATTTTTAGATTCAAAGATCACTGTATTCACAACCATGAAGTGGAATACTTGCTTCTTGGGTGGAAAGCTATGGCAAATCTGGACAGCATGCTAAAAAGCAAAGACGTCATCTTGTAAACAAAGGTCCATTTTGGACATAAAGACAAAGGTTCATATTTTTCCAATAGTAATGTATGAACCCACACCTAACACCACATACCAAGATAAGATCTAAATGGGTTCATGATTTAGATATAAAGAATGATATTATAAGTAAATTAGAGGAATATAGGATAGTTTACCTCTCAGACCTGTGGAGAAGGAAGAAATTTGTGTCCAAAGAAGAACTGGAACTCTTAATTGAACACCAGATAGATAATTTTGACTATATTAAATTAAAAAGGTTTTGTACAAACAAAACTAAAACTAACAAGATTAGGAGGAAATCGATAAATTGGGAAATCATCTTTACATTTAAGGGTGCTGATAAAGGCCTCATTTCTAAAATATATAGAGAATTGTCTCATATAAGAATTCAAGCCATTCTCCAATTGATAAATGGTCAAAAGTTATGAACAGACAATTTTCAGATGATGAAATTAAAACTATTTCTAGTCATATAAAAAGGTGTTCCAAATCACTGTTGATCAGAGAAATGCAAATTAAGACAACTCTGAAGTACCACTACCCACCTGTCAGATTGGCTAAGATGACAGGAAAGGATAATGCCAAATGTTGGAGGGGATGTGGGAAAACTGGGACACTGATATATTGTTGGTGGAACTGTGAACAGATCCAACCATTCTGGAGAGCAATTTGGAGCTATGCTCAAAAAGTTATCAAACTGTGCATACCCCTTGACCCAGCAGAGTTTCTATTGGGCCTATATCCCAAAGGGATCTTAAAGGAGGGAAAGGGACCCACATGTGCAAAAATGTTTGTGGCAGCCCTTTTTGTAGTGGCAAGAAACTGGAAACTGAAATCAATTGGAGAATGGCTGAATAAACTATGGTATATGAATGTCCTGGAATATTATTGTTCTATAAGAAACAACCAGCAGGATGAGGTCTGGAGAGACTTGCATGAGTTGATACTGAGTGAAATGAGCAGAACCAGGAGATCATTATACACGGCAGCAAGAAGACTATATGATGATCAATTCTGATGGACATGGCTCTCTTCAAAAATGAAATGTTTCAAACCAGTTCCAATTGTTCAATGAAGAAAGCCATATACACCCAGAGAGAGGGATATGAAATGTGGACCACAACATAACATTTTCATGCTCTCTATTGATGTTTGCTTGCATTATGTTTCCCTTCTCGGATTTTTTTTTCTTGTAGATCCTACTTTTCTTGCACAGCAAGATAACTATAAAAATATGTGTACACATATTTGATTTGTCAAGTATTTTAACAATTAACATGTAGTAGATTTCCTGCCATCTAGGGGAGGGGTGGAGACTGGGGGGGGTGGGGGAGGGAATTTGTAACAGAAAGCTTTACAAGGGTCAATGTTGAAAAATTACCCATACATATGTTTTACAAATAAAAAGCTTTAATTTAAAAAAAAATAGTAATATATGGCTGTGATAATTAGACTATAAGCAGATGAGCACCACAGAATCAACACTTTCATATTGTATGCTGGAGAAGTCTTTTGAGAGTCCCTTAGATTGCAAGACAATCAAATTAGTCAATATTTAAAGAAATTAATTTAGATTATTCACTTGAAGGTCAAATACTGAAGCTGAAGCTTAAATACTTTGGTGATATAATTAATGAGAAGACAGAACTCTGGAAAAGATCCTGATGTTGGGAAAGATTGAAGGCAAAAGAAAAGGAGAGTAGCAGAGAATGCAATAGTAGTATCATGAAAACAATAAATATGAACTTGAACAAACTTATAGAGATAGTGGAGGATAGAAGGTCCTGGTATGCTATGTATGGTCCATGGGGGTCACAAATAGAGAGAACTGAGCAACAACAAATATGAACCTTAATAAATCACCTAACCTCCAACTTCCTCATCTGTAAAATGGGATGTTATTTGTACTGCATTCTTGAAGAAGACCAATGACATCTTGTAGCACTTCCCTGTATTATAGTAAGGAAAAATGAGAATATTTGCAAACTAATAGATAATATTTATGAACTAAAAGGTTTTTCAAATCTTAAAGTACTTATATAAAATGCTGGCTATTATTTTTATCCAGCAATAACACTAGATATATTTCTCAAAGAGATCAAAGAAAGAAGGAAAAGACCCTCATGTATACACATTTTTGTAATGTTTCTTTGTGGCAAAGGACTAAAAAACAAGAAATATTTGATTGGGCAATGACTGAACAAATTATAGTGACATATATATTCATATATAGATACACATACATATATGTATGTGTATATATATATATATACATATATATGTGTATATATTTAGGCATCTTTTTGTTCCATAAGAAATAGTGTAAGAGATGGTTTCAGACATTTCTAGAAGATTTATATTAATACCAGATGAAGTGAGTAGAATCTGAAGAACAATTTCTTTATTCACCCTATTATCATTTTGATTGTTTTGCTAGTTTTGTTTGTTGTGAACCTGTTACTTTTTTTTGCAAACTCATTATTTCTGCTTGGATTGATACCAATTTAGGAACTGAGGTACTTTTACTATAAGTTTGCCTTTCAAGGTTTGCATTAATGAATGGCACCATCATGTAATCTCCAGCTACTGTTCTTGTCAACAGTTTAAGTTCTCATAGAAGAAAAGTATGACAAAAGGTAAGGGGAGGAGAAAAAGTGGGTGATCCTACCATTTAAACATGAGCAGATTGACTTTGTTTCCTCTATCATTTGAACACCCTAAAACTGACTTTATTAAACTGCCAGAATCTATGGGCTACAGATATATTTTGGTGTCCAGAGATTAATTGAGCCACTGAGTAAAGGCTTTTCCAGATTCTGTTGACCATTCATTCTGCCTCCACAGTTGTCAAGTGGATGACCTGCATACATCATTCCCCTATAAAGCCTGCTCTGCTTGACCTGAGCGTAGCGAAAGATAGAACCTGAGAACAGCCCCTAGACCCAGTTAGGCTAAAAAGAAACCCCCAATAATAATCTCTGGTCCTTGGACACCTATTTATTTGTCCTTGATAAATAGGACCTTATCCCTCACCTGTAACATATCTATTATTCATTTGTTGTTTGTGCTTTTGCCTTGCTTTGTACCTATAGGGCTAGGAGAACATGAGGACCTAACATTTATGTACTCCTGAACCAACATGCCAGCTTTGTTTTTAACTAGTCCAATTGCCAAATATGTGCACGTCACTTTATCTTTGGGGGTGTGGGAGCAAACATCTAGAACTTGTGTTATTATTTTGCAATCTATAAGGCAGATTTCAGTGGTGAGTTTAAAAAATTGAGTCCTCCAACTCATTTACTTTTAATGGGAAAAAAATCACTAACTTATCCCAATTCTCTGTCTCTGTCTCTGTCTATCTCTCTCTTTCTCTCCCCTTCCCCACAGCTTGCAACATTGTCAGGCCACCAATTTTGTGTTATGAGCAAAATAAGACACCAGGTCAGGAAATGGCATGGCAAATGGGATGTAATTATTCCCTATTCCTGAAGCAAAATGTGACTATTCAAGACAAAAAAGGCCTTCTGAGAATTTTTCTTAAGCCAGAAGGCCTGGCACACACACACACAAATTTTTCAGGATACCCTCCCCTGCCTTCCCCGCCCCCCCTGGCCGAGATTTTATTTTGTACATAACAAGAAACCTTAATGCTGACTCCCCTCAAATTGGATGGGCAGGTGTGGGCTAGGGCACACTATTTGGCTTCCAGCCACATCTGCCCTGTCTCCTAGCACTCACTGAAGAAGCAAGTATACAGCCATCCAAATTTCTGCTACAATTTCCCCTTTAGTAAATGAGTTTGAATGAGCCTTTTCCATCCTATTACTCATGTATGGGGACCGAATGCAGTCTAGTGCTTCTGAATAAAATGAACACATTTTTTCCAAGTATTTGTTAATGAAACCATAGGCCCTTAATACTGAAATCCTCACACTTAGGGCTATGGGCTTACAAAATAGGCTGACTATACCTCCGGGTAAAGAAGGGAGTATGAACTCTCATAGGTTAGAAATGCTGCACATGGGTTCCTGATCATTTCAATGCTATTCATACTCATATAGACAACGTTTGGAATGCCTGGATTAAGTTCCAGATGGATGGGCAGAAACCCTGGTCCCCAAAGGAGTGACCAGCCTCTTGGCTCGGGAATCTCATGGCTCAGATTTATGTCTGTGGATATCCCTTTGTGTGTCCTCATAGGGCTTGTGTGTTTGTGTTTATAATGCCTCCCTTGGTGCAAAAGAACTGATTCCCAACTTGACTCCCAAATTAGCAACAGCAGAGATGCGGTTGAGGATAGAGAATGGCTGTAGGTCTGATTTGGTGCTGTACCATAAGTATGGTTAGTACCAAAGAGGGGATTGTGCAGTCAGCTACTCGTGCAGAATCAGTCTAAGTGACCCCATTTTAATACCTTGTTTAGACTTTGGGTATGTGGGCAGCCAGCCTGCAGAAGAAGATGGCGGTTTGGAAATTCCCTTGCACGTGTGCACTAATTCCATCTCCTCATGATTACGTGCACCAATCAACATACTTTTGCCTTTTTATGGAAGTTGTTTACTCCTGTCTATAAAAAGCAGCATGCTGTTTGAATCTGAGCTGGCAGCACCCAACTGCTTCCTGCCTTGGTGAGCTAAATAAAATACATTTATTTAATTTCTTTTCCTGAATTTGTCTCATTGACCAGGGCAAGATCCAAACCAAGATTTCTTTTAACACTTGTCTCATCTAATAAACTGTGGGCTTGTTCACAGCAGCAATGCACCATAATCTTATTTAATTTTTGTCATAATAGCTTCTCTCCCCAATAAATAGCGCAGTTTCGTCACGCAGGAGTTTATTGAATAACAAATTAATTAGTTTAAACTAATTTAGGGACTTTATATTATCTCACTAAAATTTGCTTCCATTTTAGAAGGGGCCTCTCTGGAAAGATAAGCATTTTATCTAAAAGAAAGAATCATTGGTGAAATTTCAGGCACCTGAATAAGTGAGATTTGAAAATGGAATTGTCTTTCCAGGGCTCCTTAAAATTGTACGCCTTGGGTAACAACCTGTTTCTTTCCTAAGGCCAGCCTTGTGAATGTAGTGATTGATACTGAAAATAAAATATTAAGTTCACAGGATAGCTACATACTTTGGAAGGATATGGGAGAACAGGGGAGGGATATATAGATACATAGGCATATAGACATACATGTGTGTGTATGTATGTATATATAATACATATAATAGGAGCTCATCAAGATCATAGATTCCCATAAATCTAAGAGATTTTGCAAATTGTTAAGTTAAAAGTTGTATTTTCCATTTGAATGCATTTTAATAGCGGGAGCTTTATTGGAGATTCTTGATCAATTCAGCCCTTTCCCTCCAATGCACTTAATATTTTAGGACATGTGGACAAGTGACCAAAAGGCCCAGACTATGGAATGCCTGAATTTCCATGCAGTAAGGGTGAACTTCTTTTTAAGAGATTTTAAATGTTTCATTTGCATATGAAAGGTTTAAGGCTTTGGGGAAGGTTTTTTTCCCCCCATCTTTTTGCTGTGGATGAACTAAAGGGACCTAGAGTTTTTAAGTGGAAGAGCTGGCCCTGTTAGTAGTCTGAATTCAGTTAGAAGAGTCAGCTATGGAGGAAGAACTCAGCTGCAGAGTTCAATTTTCACCTTTTTCCTGTGTCTCTTAGAGATTATAGTAAACAGGAAAAGGAGTGATTGGATTTCTTTTCCCTCTTCCAATTAACAATAATGGCTTGTGGCAGAAGTACATAGAGATAAGTTAAGAGAAGTCAAATTGAGGAAAGATTCTAGGACCCAGAGTGAGAACTTCTGGAACTTCTGCTTGTTCTAGAATATGGGTTCTTCTTTCTGAAAGGGCCTATCTTAATCAAAGAATAGGTGTGACCTCAGTCAAACAAGACTTGTTGAAGATTAACTTAAAAAAGGTCAAGGTCTCCCATTTCATCCAGGGCCATCTCCCAGCCATCTAGATCTATATCTTGCCATGGGAGCCAGATGGCTCTGGAGGGAAAAGTAAGGCAAGTAACCTTGAACAGCCCTCTCTCACTTAAATCTAACTCACTTCAGGTCATGGTCCTCTTGTTGAACAAGGAACAAACAACAGCCAATACAATGAGAGCATTTCAGCTGAGCCCTAAGCTAGATGCAGTAAAGACCTTGGCCAAACATTGGAATACATCCACTTGGATAAAGTAACAAGACAACATGAGATCCTCATGAGAAGATACAACCTGCTTTGGTCATATGTATTTGAGCAGAATTTTTTGAACTCTGCTGAACTTTGTATGTGCCCATTCTTCCTAAACTTTGTAGGAGATGGAAAGGTTTATGGGCGAGATGCTTTGTTGCTGCTCTGATTAATATGCCATTTCATTAAATGCCTTTGCTTTGAGCTAATTGTGGCCTCCGGCTTCTTAGAGAAAGTAGAAGCTCATTGTTTCAGGAATATAGACCCACAGGATACTATCACAGTCGTGTTGTCATTCTTCAATGACTCAACCTTCAAGTATAAATTGGGTCTCTAGGTAGTCATGACACTGGCCAACTCATTTAAATCAAATAACTTTGGTTTCCTCATCTTAAAATAGTTACTATTATTTACGCTATTTAGCTAACAGTTCTTATGAGGAAAGCAACTATAAACATGAAGTTACTAAATAATCATGAGTTATTACTACAATGATTATCTTTCAGCCACAGAAAGTGGTTACCACAAGCAATAATATCTTCAAATATGAAGATACATTTTGCAGTAAAATCACCAGTTTTAGACATATGTAGATATGCTTGGGTATGCTTGGGTAAATCCCAGTTTCTGTTAAAAATTATATTTGCTGGTCATGTGGATCAGGGATAATAGCTCTATTGGTATCCTCTCAGTTATAGAAGAGATTGAGGAAAGTTCTCAGCATGTTGTTGAGTGAATCTCCTATGGCAAATTTATGGCAGGACATGAAGGTCTCATGCTGTTCTGTGTGGGTGTTGCTGTCTTTACTGGGTAAGCTGGATGTATTCCAAATGTGTGGAACAGTGACTCTTGTCCAAATTAAAAAAGACTCTCTAGGTAAAAACAAAAAACAAACAAACAAACAAACAAAAAGGATTTATTATTATCATGGCTGTAGAAAAGGCAACTCCCAATGAACAAGGTATCAGCAGAGGAGGGCAAAGCACAAACTGCAAAACACAAGATTAAATAGATCCTAAATACAGTAGCTCCTACTCCCTCCCTCCCCACCTTTTCTCCCATTGGCTGGAGGAATCTAGGCTTACACTCTAAATGTGGAAATCTACCTCAGAAACAAAAGAATACTAGTAAATAACAAACTCAATTCAAATTTCCCTAGAGAGCTGCTGTACAGGCAGATATTCTTGGATGAGAGAATTCTATTAATTCCCAAAGCCATCATCACCTTTAAAAGAAGTACTTAAATACTAATTAGGAAGTAGGTGAAAACAAGAGGGGAAATGTTCATCCAAGACAATCGAACACCTGCAGCTTTTTTAGCTATAGCTCAGCTTGTTATGGCAAAGTCTCAGGTCACAATTAGGGCATGATTCAAAGCCACTCACTAGTTTATTCGATTCACAAAGTTTGGCCAAGGTCATTACTGAGTCTTGCTTAAGGTTCAGTTAAAATGCTGGCTCAATGTATTAGTGTATCCTTTGAGAGCAGAATCCCATGAAATGAGCAGGCATGGACGAGTTTTGATCTGCATCATCTGAGAGAATCTCAAAATATATGAAATCACAGATCTGCTTGAATGTTCAAACCAGGAACAGGTAGCCCAGATGTAAGCTTAGAGCTTGCTAGGGTATGGGACCCTGCTGAGAGGGAGGCCACCTTGACCTGTGGTGCACAATAAATTTTCTGCCACGTTGCAGAAACGCTCTTGTTGAGCAAGGAGCTCTGGTGCAAGGCATGGGAATGGGTTGAGCCTGAAGGTTGTTAGTTGCTCATGAGCAGGGATGCCTTGACAAGGCCTCTCACCTGTGAGCAGGTTGCTGACATGGCTGGTTGCCTCTCCTCCCACTGGCAGATACCATGCATACGCAGTACCCACGATCTGCTTCTCTGAATGGTGATTGGGGATTGCCTACTGTTCGTGCGCTGTTCACGTTTGCAAAACTGTATATCAACAAGGCTGTGCGGCATAATAAACTGGAGCTCTTTTTACACCCTATGAGTCTCCTGCCTCATTCATCTCGCCTCTGAGAACAAAGGGCTCATACAAGGTGAGCTCTTAAGACCGCAGCAATAAGAATTCATAACCAGATTTGGGCAAATCATGCCTGAAAATTGGAATGTGTGCCCGTATCCTGTAAGATGCTAGAAAATATTCCTGCCCAATTGAGAAGCATGTACAGTAACTACCTTGGCACCATGGCAGAGGATAACTACTTTACCCCTTGTTCCTTGCTAAACAGATTGGTTTGGGATGGGCACCCCATGCTCCACTCTTCCAACTCTTTATCCAGGTCCTGCTACAAGATTAGGGAATCACAAAGATTTCAGAATTGCCACCATTCAGAATTGCTCAAATCCAGCCAAACACTCTTTGAATAGGATAAAAAAAGCATTTTTTTGGTTTTAATACATTCTTTTGTTTGTATCACTGGTGTGTAGAACCTAAATGAATGGGCAGAGAGGCATTTCCTCATAATATGTCAACAACATACAAGATATAATAATAAACTAATGAATTATTTTGCCAGCCAAATAAAAAAAGACTATTCACAAAGTCTTTCTACAAGATGATTCTCCCCTTTGTTAGCCTTCTTCTCTCTCATGTATATTCTTCTGCCCTAACCTGTCCATGTGGAATGGATTCTCCCTGCCCAGCTCTCCAGTTTTCCCAGTTGCTCTCCCCCAGTTTTCTTTGTTCCCTATCCTCAAATTTATTTCTTCCAAGAAACCTTCTTGAGTTTCTTCAGAGGGAAGTGGAACAAGATGAATTATTTCTTGGAATATCTCCTGAATCTATTTTCTTTAGACATAGGTTGTCTAAATTGATTTAGATATGGTGAAATTAAGGTGTCAGTTGATGATTATTGTTGCTATACATTTGTTATTTACTCCCTCCAGGCAGGTACAGAATTATACTGCTAATAAAAGTTGGATGTTATTATTATATACTAACAGTGGCCATTTTATGGTTCATGATGAACTTAAGATATATAATCATAATGGTCTCTATAAATTACAGTATGGATCCTACAAACAAACAGACTTTCTATTTTCCATCTTCTCCTGCTCTTACTATGACATTCAAGTGTTTCCCTTTATACTTACCCCATCATGTCTGGGGTTAGAATTTTATTTTGCCTTCCAGTAAAATAAATCTACTTTTTTTAATTTTTTGAAAATTTCCACAATAGCTCTATTATGAAAGAAAAATCATAACAAAGGGGGAAAACCACAAGAAAAAATAAAACCAAAAAAAAAAAGTGAAAATAGTATGCCTCGATCTACATCCAGATTCTACAACTCTCTTTGGATACAGATGGTATTTTCTATCCCAAATCAATTGGAATTGTCTTGGATAATTGTATTGCTGAGAAGCTTAGTCTATCATAGTAGATCATCGCATAATCTTACTGTTACTATGTAAAGTCTTTCCAAGTTTTTCTGAAATCAGCTTGCTCATCATTTCATATAGAACAATAATATTCCATAACATTCATATACCATAACTTATTCAGTCATTCCCCAACTGATGGGCATTCATTTAGTTTCCAGTTCCCTGCCACCAGAAAAAGGGTGGCTACAAAATTTTGCACATGTGAGCCCTTTTTCCTTTTTTATCCTCTTCAGGATAGAGACCTAGTAAAAACATTGCAGGATCAAAAGGCATGGTTTTATAGCCGTCTGAACATAGTTCCAAACTGCTCTCCAAAATGGTTGGATCCATTCACAACTCTACCAACAATGTATTAGTTTCCCATTTTTCCCACATTCCCTTCAACATTTATCAAATGATTTTTGAACATGAGTTCAATTCAATCCTCTAGCCTTAAACTCTCCACAATTAAAAGATTAAAAGCCAATCGATGTCTTATCTCAGTTTCTCTGGCATTACAGTGATACATCTGAGTTGTCTTAATTTGCATTTCCCTAATCAATAGTGATTTAGAGCACTTTTTCATATGACTAGAAATTATTTTAATTTCTTTAAAAATTTTTCATATCCTTTTACCATTTATCAATTGGGGAATGACTTTTCTTATAAATTTGACTCAGTTCTCTAAATATTTTAGAAATGAGGCCTTTATCATGTTGTGCCACAGTTCCCCTGTCTCAGTTTCCCTTAATTGTTCTGCCCCAAAATAGCAATCCCCACTTCCTGACCTTCAGAATTAATTGGACTCACATTCCAAAGGTGTTATAAAACCTCCAGATGGTCATCGTTGACATACCCCTTATCTTTATGACCCAGACTAGTAGTCTACCTTGCCCAGTTTCTGACTCAGGGATCCTTCACTCCCTACCTGCTAGAACTGAATTTATGGTTTCCTTGGACACCAGATGTACTCAGCTGTTCCCATGAGTTCTTTGTCTCCCTGGGCTATGGAGATTATAAAATTAGTATTCCCCACCAATGAGGAACTGAATACTTTGTCCTATTCAGTCTGTTGACATGTCAGTCATTCTAACTCTCTGGGCTGGACTGCATGCTTTGCGACATGAGTCCTGATCCATAGCTATGGATTCTGAATTCTCAATTAACATCAATAAAGCGTTACCTAATTTCCACTGTGTGATACTGCCTCAGTTTCTCCCTGAGCATTACAATCAGAAACACTGGCTATAAAAATTGCTTCCCAGCTTTCTGTTTCCCTTCTAATCTAGGTTGCATTGGTTTCATTTGTACACAAACTTAAACAATCTCTTAGAAATTCTTAGGGAAAAGAATAAAATGGCTCATAAATAGAAAGTAGCAGCTTATGAACAAAGGGGATCCCAACTGTTGACCGACCTTGTGACTTTTATCACCCAAACTTTAGGGATTCTCTATGCCCCAGATCTCAAATTACCTTGCAACATTGTTTTGAAGTTGGGATTCCAGACTAGTGTTGAAGGTGTCTCAAAAAGAATTTGTAGGCTGGGACCCATCTTCAGGCCAAGAAACAAAGTTTATTATTTTTAATTTGTAATAATATAATTGTAACCAGTAATTGTAATTAATTGTAACCAGTTGAAGTGAGCTAAGTCCAAAAGAATTTTAGCAGGGCCAGAAGCAAGAAGATAATTTTATTGGAAAGAAAAACAGGCGATCAGGTTCAAGTCATTGATATACTAATTTTATGGCTCAGCAGTACAATTGAGAAGTGGTAGGAGTGGGATTGCATCCATTATTTAATTCTATGCCTTCTTGAAGAGTATTGAATAGAGGTGGAGCAGCTCCCATGATTGAATTCTATGACTTACTGACCCACAGATTGTTCTCTGACAACCACCATTGTTTGTGACACTCCCAAGGGCCACTAGCCTTAGGGTCTCTCAAAAATTGCTTCCTTCTTCCTAGGCAATACCATGAGACAAAGTTTTGTTCAGGACAGCATACAGCCCAGGGGAACACAGACACAAAGGAAAAACCACTTATGGTTACTATACCTCCCATAGAGTCATTGCTTCACCAAAGTATCTTAGTTCTGCTCATTCTATTCCACATGTAATCACTGTTCACTTTGTTCAAGGCCCTGCCTTGTCCTTCCAAGACAGACAACTCTGCAACTGGCATATAATAGCTTTGCCTATTACAAACATCAAACTATCCAATCCACCCTTTAGGTTTACAGAAACAGATGATTTTTTGGCATCTTCTACAAACTTTTCTTTAGGCTTGTTTCAATAACACATTAAGTTTTATTGAATATGTGTGAGATAAAAATGAGACCCCCGACTCAAAATCTTACTGAGAGATCTCTCAAAGTGAAGATTAGAAATTTATTAGAATGTTGCCAGATTCTGGGCCCAGGCAAGCCAGGGGCAAGCAGGCCACCTTTGCCAATTTAGAAAGGTGTTTTATAGCCAGAGGAGCTACAGGCACTCAGGACCTGCCCCCATCCTGTCAATCTCCAGAACAAAGTATTTCCTGCTTCCCTGCTTGCATATCACCACAATACTAGCTTAGGTATTTTGTTACTTGAGCTTTGCCCAAACCCAGCTTTATCACAATAATACATTTAGCCTGCCTGACATTGTTGACTTTATAGATAGTTGCCAAGACTTCTTGCAAATAGGATTCCCGGTTGAAAGTCCGGTCTGCCTTTGATATTCTAAAAAGCCATACTTAATACCTTCCTGTGGTGTTTTAGTTTCCTATGAAAAAATCACACCAATATCTCACAGGCATTATTCTGAAAAGCCCACAGTTTCCCATTTCATTCAAATACAATATGAGAGGGTTTTTTTTTTTTTTAATGTATTAGTTTTGTTGATTTTTCTTTTTTTTTCTTTTTAAAAAAATTCTCTCTCTAGGAAAGAGGGGGCTGGATTCAGAGGAAAACTAGACAATGTGAAAACAAAAGATTTCAATAAAAATGTATTTTTTTAAAATATTAAGATTTTAAAACTTGGTATAATGGATAGAGCATTGGCTCTTAAATAAGTCAGGAGGATATGAGTTCAAATCCCAGTCTCAGACACTTAACACTTCTTAGCTGTGTGACCTGGCAAAGTCACTTAACCCCAATTGCCTCACCCAAAAAAAATCTGAAAACCTGGACATGCTGGCTGATAAATGAGTTCAGATAGTTCCTTCTTTATTGTTAATGCAACCAGGAATGCCCAGCAGTTGAGTGGTGAACTGTTGTGCCACAGTTCCTTGTCTCAGTTTCCCTTAATTTCTCTGTTTGGTAGCAAGGTCCCCCCTCCCCCTTTTCTGGACATTAGGACTGGGATAATTGGGCTGCAGAGTTATGGCCAATGGCATTCTAAAGAGTCATAAAACCTCCAGATGACCCATCTCAAACACCTGGACATCCCCCTTATCTTTATGGTCCCAGACTCAGTGGCTCCTCACTTCTTCCCAAACTTATCAGAATTTATGATCCTTCTTCCATACCCCCAACCTGTCAGGACTGAATTTATATTTCTTTCCTGGAACTCCAATTTCCCCCCCTTCTCCTCTGCCTCTTCTGGGCCTGCCTTTGTTTCCCCTGAGCGTCAGAGCCCTATAAGAATCCTCTGGAGCAAACTCTGGTGCTGGATACATTGAGATCCAGACAGCTGGCTAATGGCTGCCAATCTAAACTCTCAATGGACTGGATGCTTTGAGACAAGAGTCCCATTCAGTCCCATTCATAGCTATGGATAATAAACTCTCCATTATTATCAACAAAATATTAAATAATCTCTAATCTGTGTTCTGCCTCAGTTTCTCCTGGAGCATTACAAGGCAAGAAGTTAGCCCCCTATCATTAGCCCTTTCAAGTGCATCAGCCTCTTTCTACTCAGAGGCTGCTCATGCTTCCAGTGGGATACTCCCTATATGTTTCTAAAGTGAGGATCATAGTCCCACTATGGACTATGTTGTGACCCCATGGGTTATGTGATCTATGAAAGGGCAGGAAGATGGATTTAATCCACTCCTTCATTAATCAATAACAGGGCTTGTCTCTAACACAATTTTGCCTTTTACTCACTCTACCCCAACCCGCCCCACCCCACCAGTTCCTGCCCTACCACTTTGCAAGCTCCCAATCTTTCCCCAGACAACTCCCAGGGTATTTATAATCTAAATGTGATCAGCACACCCACAGCGGCAGCTGAAGAGGAGCCATTGGGAAAATCACTCTACTAGTCCTACTTCCCCTCCCTTTCAATCCCTTTACTGATTTAATCACAGTCTCTCCAAATCTTATAACTTCATCAGGCACCTCTTGGAATATGAGCTCTGTACTCTGGGGCAAATGTCAATGAGTAAGAGCTCTCTGTTTTGGGTGGGACTGATTCTCACACTAGTAGTCTGGGATTGGATTTCAATCTGACTTTGGATTTCAGTCCATTATCTTTCCCTCTTGTTCCTCTTCCAAATAGGACACCACCTTCCTTTCAGTCACTCAAGTTAGCAACCTCAGGTTTATTTTAGAGTCCTCACTGCATCTATACAATTAGTTGTCAAATCTTATTTCCATTTCCACACTTCTCACTTCCATATCCTTCCAACGTGAGTTCAAATGGTGTTGCCTGGACTATTGAAATGATCCCCAATTAGTCTTTGATCCTCATATCTTTCTCTAGGTTAATCCATTCTTCATTTAGCTACTGGGATGATTTTATTAAACTTTGGGTGTAACCATATTGCCTTGTTTCTTTGGAAGTTGTAGTGGCATCCTACTGACTCAAGGCTTAAATAGAAACTCTGGTACTTAAAGCCCCCGACAACTTGTCCCCAACATACTTTTCCAGTCACATCTATTTATTATTCCCCTTCTAGAATTCTCTAAGCCAGCCATATTCTGTTCTTTTTCATAAACATGCTCATATAAAACTAAACGTGAATGGGAAATTAAGATATGACACCATCCATTAAGCAGAATCATGTTCTTACTTAGCCTTAATCACTGAATGGGTGTTGACTCAAATTGAGACATGTTAAAGGCCTTTAAGGTTGCTAATTTATATACTTATGAGCCTCCAAAAGAACAATGGATTCATACTAAAAACTTTCTATTGAGTTAAAAGTAGAAACAATTAACTTTTCCTCATTTTTGTATTGTATATAATGAATTTCTACACACTAAGAAACATGACATAAAAAAAACTATTATGTTTACTGGCATGACCTATTACTTGTCTGTTATATATATATCTTTCAATTAAAAGAAAAACTTTTTTAAAAAATTATCTACATTAATCAATAATTACTATATAATATAATTAATCAATAATAACTAATAAACAATGATTATTTGCAAGTCTACCCTATCTTACCAGAAATCAAATAGAAAGGAGGCTGCTAAAATATACATGAAGATTCTTACAAGTCACATGTTGGCTTTGAAAATCAGATAGTAACATAATTTATGTTTTACTAAATTTTTATTTATTTTGTTTAATATTTCTCCATTATATTTTAATCTATTTTTGTGGCAACCAAAGGCAGAACTTACAAGCTGTTTGGGGGATTGGTAACATGATTTCAATAAGGATAGTATTCTAGTTACAATTACTCTACTTGCCTGCCTCAACTAAAGCCCTGAACTTGGCTCATAAGTATATATATATATTTTTTTTTTGGCTCATAAGTATAAATCAGTATTAGACCTTTCCAAAGACTCCTCTGTGGCATCAGGAGCCTTGAGTCAAGCTCAAAGTAGTTAAAGTGCAGTAAGGGTGATCCCTTGGAGCTAGGCATGTACTTTGGCTCTCTGTTGAACAATACATCTTGCCAAAATGACCCAGAGTCTCCTTATTCATGATTCCTGTGACTGAAGGATTGAGGATGATTTGTAACTGCATTAGGATAAGCTGCACATTTGAGTTGTAAGAGGACCTGAGAAAAGACAGGCTGGTCTCTTTGGAAGCCTACTTCTTCTTGTTCTCATTCAGTATTTTTTCCTGACAAAATGGCCATTTCCACCTCTGGGACTGCCTCATGTTTAAGAATTCCAGCATCAGTTTCTGGTTGTCAAGCAGCAGGGAATTCTTATAACTAGACAATTCTTAGAGGAAAAGTACCATCACCCCCAGGAGAGTGCTTTGGCTGAAAGGACTAAGAAAACCTGGCTAGACAGAATATGAAACTTGTCAGCTGCTCAGGCAGTACAATCTGAGATTAAAGGGAAATATCTATTTTAGCTGTTTCAAAAACGTTTTCTTTTTCAGGAGAATATAATGCAAATGATGAGTTATTGTTTTATATTTCTGTATTTGTCAAGAGAGCCCTTATACATTTTTTGTGAGTTCAGCATTTTCTATGATGGAGGAAATAAACAATTCTCCTAGACCTGATACATGCATTATACATTAAGAATTCTTTCTATAAAGAATAGTGTTTCCCACTTTGGGAGGAAAACCCTAGAAGTTTTTTATTTTGCTTTGTTTTTAGAGATTTCCTTGAAGTTTTTTTGGTATAGCAGCAGTGAGCCAGAAAATAAGAGAAAAAATCTTGACCTTTCCCTTTAGGGATCAAACCACCCCCAGGACAAATTTGAGCTTTGGAAAAGCCCAGAACCTGAATTTTATTGCAGAGGGAGATCCCTGGGCCAACTAACCACAAAGAATTTTATATACATGATCTTACTGGATCATCACCATAATCTATTTTATAGATAAAGAAACTAAGTTTTGGAAAGATTATGTAACTTGCCCATGGTCACATAAATCATATCTGAAGGAGAATTTAAACCTAGGTATCTCCTGACTCCAAATTCAACATCCATTACCATTCAACATTGTCCTTACTATGAAAATAGCAGTCCAGGAAATTTTGTTTAATGAAAATGAAGAAAAATCCTGAGTGGACTAGACTTTTATATTCATGACATTGCCCCGAGTTTGAGGACTTTTAGGAGAAAAGAGAATGAAAATCAGTATGTTTACCCTTCTTGACAGAAATCTAAAAGCAAAGCGGAAGCAGGGGGAGTAACTGGGAATAACCATTAATCCAAAGGACTCTGGGAGAAAAGCAAAGCAAGATTGGCTGAAAGAAAAAGTAGAGAGAGGTGGACACAGACACAAGATGGACCATAAAGACACACAGAGAGAGAGAGAGAGAGAGAGAGAGAGAGAGAGCCATTGACTTAGGAGAGGCAACAAACCAGCAATCCAGTTTGTCAAAGGACCATATTTGTGGGCTCTGAGCTGTTTCCCAGGAAGGGTACATGGTGAGGCAGACCCATTATTGCTCTTGGGAGCAGGGCCTTAGAAAGGGTATTTTGTTAACAAAATCCAGAAACTAAGAGAGTTGATCTGTGAGATCAAGAAGGCAGCAGCTGTTGCCACTAGCCCTTATAACGGCAGCAGTTTGTCACACTGGAGCTAAAAGCAGAGGCAGGTCTGAAGCTTTGGCTGGTGTTAAAACTGTCCTTTATACTTCAACTGGTGAGCTGGGTATTTTAGGGGTGTAGCAGAATAAGAGAGCCACATGATACTTCTTTATAATAAAACGTTTATATTTCTGTGAAACCCATTCACCTGGTTAGTCATCCCTATGTATTGTTTCTGGATTAAGTTTTGTGAGAGGGAAGGGAGGAGGTAGAGAGAAAAGGGAAAGATAGATAGAGACAAAGGCAAAAATAGACAGAGAGATAAAAATAGAGAAAAAATAGACAGAGACAAAGACACAGACATAAAGACAGACAGGCGGATGGACAAAGACAGAGAGACAGAGGCAGACAGACAAAAAAAGGGAAAGCCAGAGAGCCAGAGAGAAGCAGAGACAAAGACAGACACACAGAAAGACAGAGACAGACACAAAAAGAGAGAGAGAAAAAAAAGGGAAAAAGAAACAGCCAGAGACAAGGAAAGAGAGACAAAGAGACAGAGATACATAAATAAATAAAAGTCTATGTGCCCAGCACTATACTAAATGCTGAGGATATCAACACAAGCAAGATGGACTCCACTCTCAAGGAGCTTAAACTATGGGGGCAGGCAATAAGTACATGAAGAAGAGCAGGAGGTCCTAGGTACATCACATACTCAAAGGCTAGCATTAATGATACAGCAATTTATAAGTTCAGTGGTAGTCATGTCCTTGACTAGTATCTTCTGAACCTTTCCAAGGGGTGCTTATATCAGAAGTTACAGGTATAACCTAGTTGAGGGACAGTAATAATATAGACACTCTACCCCAAAACTAGCTGCGCACACCAGGGAGGAAGAGTAATGGAAGCCTCATAACAGCTTAAGTCTGTAAGTGAAGACATAATCTTGGTGGAAGAAGTGGGGGGTGGGGGAGGTGACTGACAGTGACTGTAACTAGGAGCACATAAACTTTGGGGAAGAAGTGTCCTTATCCTATAAGCCATTGTCCCTATCCTTAGAAATCTATACTTCCCTGCTTTTTAGTTGCTGACTAAACCTGTAATTTCATTGGCATAAGTGAGGAAGTTACCTCTCTCCCAATTCAGAATCTGTCCTGTGGTTTATAGTCTTAGAGAAATGCCTAGAGCCCAGCTTCTCAAACTGAGGATTGCCACCCTATATGGGGTCTTATAACTGAATGTGGGGGTTGCAGCATTATGATTTATTGCCAGTAAATGATTTGTGTACCTACTTTATATACCGAGATACTCGGGGTTATGTAAAATTTTCTTAGGCAAAAAGGGGTGACCAGTGGAAAAGGTTTAAAAATCCCTGGCCCAGAACCCTGAAAGGTGAAAGGAATTATTCCTTTCTTGGAAATGAACCAGTCTTCTTGTCTAGCATGATATCCACTCTCCCATATTGCCTCTAAAATCCTAGCTTTTCAATTAATAAAGCCAGGCTTCCCCTTCTGCTTATGTTATATAATATTGTTATATATTATATAACAAAGTTTAGCTATTAAATACATATTTAAAACTACCAAGTTCACAGACCCCCAGGTTAAGAACATCATATATACATATATGTTGCTTTCAATATAATACACCATAATACCCATACAAAAGTGTAAGTGAAACTTCTGGTTTTTGGTTTTTTTTTTTTGCTTTTTGCTGAGGCAGTTGGGGTTAAGTGACTTGCCCAGGGTCACACAGCTAGAAGCGATAAGTGTCTGAGACCAGATTTGAACTCAGGTCCTCCTGACTTCAGGGCTGGTACTCTACCCACTGCACCACCTAGCTGCCCAGGGTAAAGCTTCTGTTTTAAGGGGCATGTGGAATGGTAGCTATCTTCAGAAAAATACACATAACCCAAAAGCTATGCTGGGACAGAACCACTGAGCAGGGCATGTGGTCTGGGATAGCCTAAAAGGTATATCAATTCTACAGGGTCGGTGATTATTTTTTTCTTGATTAATCCCTATATAATTGTCACTTCCCGATAGCCATAACTCAGGGGCTGATAGTCATATATTGGGACTGCAAGAAGTACAAAGGGAAGAGAATGCCTTCCACAGGACTGTCATTTTTAATGCAGACATTTAATGGGCTTTAGTCTCCCTTAGAAGCAGAGACAATAGGTGTATCCACAAAACTTATATTCTAATGGGGGAATACAATACATTAAAGGTGGGGGAAAGTTCTAGGTACATCATAATTATGTATACAAATAAATTATCTCTAAGTAAACATATATAAATGCCACATTAGCACACAGGGACCTAGCACACATCATATTCTATATGCTTGTGTTTCCAGGATTTGTGACTATTAAATTGAGGATTGAATTCTTATTATTGATACAGAGGATCCAAAGTTTTAACCCACAACTCTGTCCATTTCTTTTGTCCATACATGGTATAGAATACCATCTAGAAGATGTCTAACTAATGTTTGATGATAAAGAGTGAACAAAGGAAATGGGCTTCCATTGCTCAGGAAGGATTTGAATTTGATAGAGGAAAATATGCTTGATAGGGAAAATTGAACACAAGGACAGGAACCTCCTTCCTAAAAGGAAAGTGATTTAATAGAATGGAGAGAATATTAACTAGGCCCTAGGAATCAGAAAATCTGAGTTTTAGACCTAACAATATCCTAGTCATGTTAGATTGTAAACTCCATTAGGGCAAGGCATTCTGTGTCTTATCTTTCCCAAAGTTTAGCCAAATCCTCTGCCCATAATCAGTATTTAACAAATGGCTGTTGAATCAAGCCTAAATTTCCATTTCCTAAGCTATAAAAAGAAGTTGGACTAGAGGATCTCTGAAGAAAATCCATTGAGATTTTCCAGGCTATTTGCAACTCTATTTCCCTTTCATCTCCATCCTTGGAATTAATGTCTTATGTCATTCCCTAATTTGCACTTCCAAAATGAGAAAGTGTAGGTGTTGCAGCCAGTATCTGTATGGAATAGGAAAATAGTGATGGTACGCAATGGAAATCCCAAGAATGACTCCCCACAGTTTCCCCTGCTATGATATCCCTCTCTGCTCAGTGATCACACTTACTTTTAACTAGCACACAGTGGTTTTAGCATATTTTACATACATGATTTCATTTGTTGTTCACAACAATCAAAAGTGTAAATTTTTATTTAGGAAGTTATTGGGGGCCAATAGTGTCATCTGTAATTTGGGGTGAGTGACAAAGTCAGGCAACATTTACACATTACACAAGAAATAATCAAAGAATGTTCTGGGAAAGAACCACAGCAGGGATATCAGTGTGACAGAAAGAACATTCCCTAGCATTTGCCACTGCAACATCCTCAAGAATCTAAGTAAAAACTGAGGGAATGCCAAAGGAGGCAAAGGCCAGAGTATGGGGAAGGGTAGGGAAGAGGCCATTCCAAAGATTATCTCTTTCTTACTCATTGCAAGTTTACTGGGGTGTACATATCAGCAGGGGAAATGTCGTAATGTCAGCTTCATTGATCCTTCTAATTCTAGAACCTGGGGCGGGGGGGGGGGGGGGGAGAAGATTTAGCCTCCTTACTCCTTGTCACAAGGTTGGATTTAGGGTTTCAAAGTACAAAAGCAGGAAAAGAATGGAACCACTTTGATGCTCTGTAGGTATGAGTACCATAACACTTAAGAAAGGTAGATTACTTGCTGATTTCTATTTTCCACCTCCGTGAGGTGGCAAGGAGAAAATCTTGGGTTTATGGCCATAGGCACACAGGCACTGAGCTATTTGTGATTCAGCTTGCTGGTCTCAAGGTGGAGACCTTTGCTTCCCCGAGCTCCCTATCCCTCCTACCATAGCCAGGCTGCCAGTGTTACCTCCCAACCATCCAGAGATGTGCCATGTTGTTAACCTTGAGAGTACATCAAAGAATTCTTCCTTCCTGCCTTGAAAACTGCTCCCCATACAAAGGCTGTCTGTGCATCCTGCTGAGAGCTGTTCTCCACACATGTCCAGCCTAGCAGAGAGGCCCTGCTTGAGCCCCAGAGGCTTGGTTGTGTTCTGGGGCCTCATTGTTGCTGGTGACTTACTCTAGCCTGCAGCGGTATGAGCCATCTGCCTGCCACCTTATTTGTCCCCTCTCTTCATCCACTGTCCCTGCCTCTAGAGAAAGGCAAAATGTTTCTGACTTTTCTACATGTTCAAAAAGGCATCGTGTCCAGCCCCCTCCCTACTAATAGAACTAACCAAGCCCAACTAATAAAAAATGTTTGATTATCTACCTGGTAATTATCAAAAATGGCTGGCTATTTTGGTCTTAGAGTCTAAGATCCCTTTCAGTTCTAAATCCATCTTTGTGATCCTTTGATCTCTACAAATTCCATTTTCTGTTTTTTTTTTTTAAATAAGAATCATTCTTGTCCAGAATGTTTTTTTTAATATCTAAATGGTCTCGTTTACTACATTAAATCTATTTCTTCTACTTCAGCTTTTCTGGTAATAGCTCTTATTTGAAGAGAACAAAATTGAATAGTTTGAATTTTGGAAGGAAATTCAGCCTAAAGAAGAAAAGGAAAAGGGAGATAATAATTGGTGATTAGAGGTGGTCTGCTTGGCCCCAGAGGGTGGAACTAGGAATAATGAAAGCTACCAAAAGACAGGTTTCAGCAAGGTAGGTTAGAGTTGTTCCAGTAGTTGGCAAAGGGATAAATCGAGGGTGTCAAGAGGTTGGAGGACCGCTTTTTAGGAACTCATTCTTTCAACAGAGTCTACTCTAGCAGTCACTGTGCTTGCACTAGAGATACAATGACAAAAGCCAAACAATTCCTTTCCTCAAGGAGCTTATATTCTATTGGCATCCCAGATTAGATATAGTTCAGACTAGATTGTTTCTAAAGTCCCTTTAATTTGTCTAAGACTCTGTAAAAGTTTTAGACACAAGGCTCAGAGAAGACAAAGCAAATTACTTTCTCAGTTTTTTTTCTCACGTTTTAGGGGTTATATTCATTAATAGACAAATTAATAAGTTTGTAAAAGGCTCTGAAATCAATAAATTAAAATATTTATTAATAGACTAATAAGTTTGTAAAAGGCTCTGAAATTTTCAGAACATTTCTATATCTATCACTTTTATTCTCCTATCTGGGGAGGTAGGTGAAAGGTCATTATTTATAATTGATAGATAAGGAAACTGAGGAAGCCCTAGAATATGCTTGTACTTCAGGTCATGGAAGGCACTCCTCCATTACTTCTACCATTTATAATCTCTAGCTTCTTTTAATGACTGGCCCATATACTACCTCTTAGAAGAAGCTTTTCCTGATGAATTAGTGGTCTCTCCCTCCACAAATTGTCATGTATATACTTCTCTGTTCACATGTTGTATCTTCCCAACCCTTCCCCCCAAGAATATATGCTCCTAGAAGGTAAGGACTCTTTTTTTATATTTCCAGTGCCTTGTTCATATTTTCTTTAAACCAGACCAGTGTAGAAATCTCCCAGTGATAAATTTCTCTTCTGAACAGGGAGGGATATGTTAGCTAAGGAGGAAAGGATAGCATAGTTCAGTGAAAGCATGAGGAGACCTTCTTGGGATGTCCATTTTGTGCCATCACAGTTTTCCTTTTCTGCCATACAAACACTGAGAGTTAGGGAGTTAAGTTCCTATTGACATGCTTCTTCTGCCCTTGTAGTTTGGTGCTTTCTCTGCAATTTTCAATGGTAAGATGGTTGCCTAGGGCCCTGAGAAGTTGTGACTTGTTCAAATCACACCATCAGTAAATGGCAGGGGCAGAGTAGAACAAAGATCATTACAAATCTGAGGTTTGCTCTCTATTGTCTGTGTTATGAGCCATACACTTAATAGGCATTTAATAAATGTTTGCTGGATGAATTGGAAGAAAGATAAATATTTCTCCTTTGTCTCCTATTCATTTTGAACCTATAAAAATTTAAACCAGAAAATTGGAAAATCATTCATTTACATATTATATTGCAAAATCTCAAGCCTAGATGAAGGACTATTACCTAACAGTGCCCCAAAGTCCCTCAGGAAATTTAGTTGTAAGAGCTGAAATTTCTGCCCACATAAGATTGCCTCAGCTATTGAAAGCTTCTCTAAGTCAGGGAAAGTCGTTATGCTCCTAGAATGTTATAAGAAAGTGTCTTTTTCACTATCATTCCCCTTGGTTTCCTTCCCTCCCTTTCACTAACAGCTTGCTCTTCTAGAATAGTTGAACTTTGGAGTTTAAGAAGGACATTAAGATCATACATTTAAATACCCTTACTTTATAGACCATCAAAAAGGCTGGCTAACTGACATTCCTGCACCTGTAGTGATTGGAGAAACCTAAGCAGAAATTTCCTCCCATCATCCTAAATTTTGTTGAATCACTCCCAAATTCTTACTTCTTCTGTCCAGTCTCTGGACAGGCTCCTCAGGTGCAGAGGTAAGGTCAAGAGGCACTCAAGAGGCAGCTTGGTATAGTGGGCTGAGAGCTTGAATCCCACCTCAGGTACTAACTAGTATGCAGCCAGAGTTAAATCACTTCACCTCTGTGCCTATTTCCTCACTGGGTCACCTCTCTGAATCTATTTATCTCATAACCCATGACAGGGAGGACTGTATTTCTAAGTCATTTAACCTTTGTGTCTCAATTTCTTCATTGGGTCCTATCTCTGAGTCTGTGCATGGCAGAACATAAGGCTGTGTTTCTAAGGCAACAGTTCTCAAACATTTTGGTCACAAGAGGCTTTTAAATTCTTAAAAATTATTGAGGACTCCAACAAATGGGTTGTAGCTTTCAATGTTTACTATATTAGAAATGAAAATTTCTTAGTACTAGGAAAATAATTTTGATCATGTGGATCCCCTGAAAGCATCCCTGGATCATGCTTTGAGAACCAATGGTCTAAGGTATTATTCTGGTTGATGAAAAAGGGGAAAATTGTAGCTTTCAAAATGGAATAGCTCTTCAAGATCATCAAGCCTCCTAAACCCCATTTTACAGATAAAGAAACTGAGACCTAGAGAAGTTAAGTGACTTGGCTATCATCATACAGATAATAATAGAGCTGAAATTCTAATCCAGACCCTTGGATTCCAAATCCAGAATTTTCTACCAAACTTGCTCTTATGGGAGGTGAGAGTAGAAACAAAAAATAAAGAGCTCCTAGCGGTGACTATGAGCTGTGACCTCTCATGTGACCATGGAAGGAAGGTGAGCACAAGAGAACTTTCTTCTCAGTTCCCCTCCAGAATATCAAAATCCATTGGACATTTGCCTAGGCGTCTGTGGCCTTAGTTTACTTTTTCAAACTGACCTGAGAAGGAAAGCACTGATATCACGCTCCTATTGGAAGCTTGGCCAAGTGGTCTAGCATCATAGGAAATTGTCTGGAAATGATCAAGGGAAATGTTTTGGAAGTCATCAGAAGCTTCCCTCCCCCCCCCATCCGATGTAGCATCCTTGTCTCCCTCTCTACCAGTCCTCCCTGGGAAAGTTGGAAGGCCATTTCTCCTTCCTTTAACCCTATTCACCCAAGATCAGGCAGGCAGGATGCAGATTCATGGGGTGGGATTTTTTTTTTCTGAGTTTTTATTTGAAAACCCCAGGAGGTGCCCCACCCTCACCCAAGCCCACCCCCTTCCCAGACATGATGGCTGTGAGCTGACACATGATGACAAGTGATACAAGGCTGTGAGCTGCTCACAGGAACACAGGGACTGTGTTCAGTATAACATTGAAAAAATATACATTATATATAAGACACCCAGGGCACCTCTTCTACCATCCCCTGAACCATCCCCATGGAAGCAGGGAAAGGATGTAGAGAACCCCAAGACTAAAGGAGGAGATTAGGTGAAAGTTAAATGGAGGGACCTTGGAAAGAGGTAGGGAAGAGGAAGGGGAAGGGGAACCTCCTCCTCCCCCAGTGGAAACTGGGAAAAGGGAAAGAATACCGAGAGGGAGTGTCCACATTGAGGGAAGAAAAGCTTAAAGGGAGAGAAGGGAAAGGAAGCAGGGGTTTTCTCTTATCACTCCCTCAACCCCATTGCTACTAGTCTTTCCTGAAGTACAGTTTTTCACATGAACTATTAAGCCCAGTCAGTCATAATGAAGGAACAAAAACACCATCAATAGTGTTGGCTGCCATAGGGGACAAATAAGTAGCCCAAGAGGGTCCCTTCATCTCTTTCTAATATAAGCATCCTGGGCTCCTACAGGGGAAAGAAGATTCTTGGGGGGAAGTGGATGTTCAAGAGGAAAAGCTTCACAGGGAAGGAGGGAGACACTATTTGAGGGAAGGGAGGAGAGCAGGGTTCCAAAAAAAGCTCACTCCAGGGACTTCCCTGGAGAAGGTCTCGCTCTTTCAGACTCAATTGTCCTTCTTTGCCAAGATGTCTCTTTCTTATTCTGTGTGGGTATCTCTCCTGGGGGGGTGCTCTCTCTACGGAAGGGGCTTCAGTAGCGGTGTGGGGCTGACTCAATGATACGCCTCTCTTCGTTGGTGGGAGAGTCAGCTGCCTCAGAATCACTGCTGTCCTCATCCTCCTGCTGCCCTCCCGCAGCCCCTGCCACACATGCCTGACGATTCTGGTAGGACTGAAGGGAAGAAAAAAGCACGAGGGAGAGAAGAATGAGTGCTCCCATCCTATACCCCAGGGCCTTACCCACTGCCAGCCTCCATTACAGTCAGGATGCTCCCTCTCCCTTTCCTTGGCCAACCTTGGCCAGCTCTTGGCCCTTTCCCTTCTGAAGAGCCCAAGTTCCAGCCCCAACCTTGGTTCTTTAGAATTAACTTTACCCTTGAGCCCTAGCCCTTACCTCCATGGGGTTAACAATGATGGTGAGGGCTGAATCATCCCAGAAAAGGTCAGGGTCTTTGGGGTCATCTGAGGCTTCCGGGGAACCTCCAACTCCTGAGACACGCTGGTGCAGGGAATGGATCCGTAACAGGCCCAGGACAACCATGAGTGCCAGGAACCCCACACAGACCACAATGATGAGAGTCGCTGCACTAGGAACCACTGTGGGGAGAAAAGGGAAAGAAGATCCTGGAGATGGGAGCAATTCCTAGAGTCAGAAAAGTATGGGGTGCCAAAGGGCATAAACACAAAGTAGAGGAGAGAGATACTGGTTTGGGGGAAGAAAAAGAGAGAACATAGACACAGAAATAAGTTCGAATCCAGGTTCTACCAGTAATTACCTAAGTTAGACAACTTAGTCACCTCTCTGGGCTTCAGCTTTCTCATCTGTAAAATGAAGTGATTAGATTAAATGATCTCCAAAGTCCTTTCCAGATCTAGATGGATGATTCTATGACCCTCAACTTGAGATGCACAGAGGTAAATAGGACTAAATTAGAAAATAAGGAGAGCTAAGACAGGCCATAGCCACTGCTGAATCAAGATCTCATTGTTGGAAGGAATCTTGGAAATTTTCTATTCTAAATATCTATGCAACACAGAATTCTATCCTACAATCTCCCAAATAGATAATCATGAAGTTTCTGCCCAAACATCTCCTTTGATAAAAACTCACCATCTCACAAGGTCTCCTATTTTGTTTTTAGATAGTGCTAATCAAGAGTTCTTAACTTTATATTGTGCTATAAACTTCTTTGGAAATTTAGTGAAGCTTTCTTGGAATAATATTTTTAATGTATAAAATATGTAGGGTAATAAAGGAAACCTATTATTTTGAAATACAGTTTTAAATAATAATAAATAGAAACAAACAAACAAAAAAAGTCCACACACTTCAGGTTAAGAAAGTCCTTTACAAGGACTCATATGGGCAAAAATGTTTATAGCAGCTCTTTTTGTGGTGGCAAAGAATTGGAAAACGAGTAGATGCCCATCAATTTGGGAATGCTATAATGAAGGTAATGAAATATTATTGTTCTATAAAAATGATGAATAAGATGATTTTAGAAAGATCTAAGCAAAACAAGCAGAAACAGGAATACATTGTGCAAAGCAACAAGATTATGCCATGATCAACTATGAAAGACTTGGTTCTTCTCAGTGGTTTAGTGATCTAAGGCAATCCCAATAAACTTTGGGAAAACACTATCTGCATCCAGAATGAGAACTATAAAGATTGAATGTAAATCAACACATGTTATGTTCTGTCATGGTTTTTCCCTTTTATTCTGATTTTTCTCTCCCAATGTAATTCATAAAGAAATGTGTATTTTAAAAAGTTAATATACATGTAAAAAATAAAATAAAATACATATGTGGGGGGGGAGGGAGAAAGTCCTTTACATTGAGTAAAAATTTCCTTCCCTCTAACTCCCTGTACCTGTTTATAATCTGAGGCTATATAGAACTGGTAAGTTTTTCTGCTGAAAACTTTTCATCTTTAATTCTCTGAACAATTTCTCCTCTGACACTTTTTTCAGTCTTTTCACCATTCTGGTCATGCTCATCTGGATGTACTCTAATTCATCACCTCCTAAGGATGTCACCATCCAGAGCTAAACAGTATTCTATTTAGAGGTATTCTGACCAGCTGCCCAGGGATTATGACCACCCTTGCTCTAAACACTAAAGAGAGCAATGATTTCAGTAGTATGGATAAGATCATAGGATTTAGGGATCATAGAGATCATCTAGTCCAAATCTCTCATTTTACCTGTAAGGAAAATGAAGTCTGGAAAGGTTAGGTTATTGCCCAAGTTTACAGTTAAATAACAGAACAAACATTTAAAAGGAAGTCCTCCATTTTTCTCACTATGCCACATGGTTTATTCCTTCCCCATTTTTGGTATTATCTTTCTATTAAAGCAAACTAAAAGTTTTTTTTGATAGCCATAATCACAACTGATTGAACTTTTGATCAAATAAAATAATTAGGCCTTTATCTTCTTTCTTTTTAGACATTCTTTTAAATTTTCTTTTTTATTATGAGTTTGACAAACACCAGCAAATATGAACTAGTCTATATAGAATGAAGAACAAGAAAAGATTATATATGAAATGACAAATTACAATTATGTAAAGTGTAAGCTTTTCTTTTTATAAACTACTAAGCCAAATCTCCCCCAGCTTGTATATACATTTAAGCTTTACATTTCACTAAGACTTTTGGGACATACTTCATAGAGCTGATTATTAGAATTTAATTCAAGATCTTATATTTGTTCAGATTTTTATTAATTCTTGCCTGTGTAGATTTTTTGAAATCCTAATTTTCTCAAAAGGAGACAGGTGGCTCAGTGGATAGAATGCTGAACCTGGAGTCAGGAAGACTTGAATTCAAATTCATCCTTAAATACTAACTGTTTGACTCTGGGCAAGTCACCTAACCTAAGTTTTGCCTTAATTTACTAGAAAAGGAAATGGCAAACGCCTCCCATATGTTTGCCAAGAAAATCCCAACAGGGTCACAAAAAGTCAGACACACTGAAAAGACTGAATGAGAACAACAATTTTGTCAAGTCATATAAGCATTATATCATTTACAAATTGATGGAGCATGGCAAGTTAAATCTTTATCTAAAATACTGACAAAGGGGAAGCTAGGTAGTGCAGTGGAGAGAGCACCAGACCTGAGTTCAAATCTGGCCTCAGACACTTAACACTTCCAAGCTGTGTGACCCTGGGCAAGTCACTTAACCCCAATTGCCTCAGCAAAAATAAATAAATAAAATAAAATATTGACAAAAAACCTCAATAGAGCTAAAGGGAAAAAGAGACAGACAAAAAGAAAGCTGAAGAGCTTTGTGAGCAAATAGAAGAGGAAGAATGCCCAGTAGAGGAACACCCAATTCATCCAATTTTCAGGGTGTTTATGAGCAAAGGAGGACAATCACTTCCCACCTCTAAAGATAGACACAGTACCAGTTTTTCTGTGTTTTCTCTGGAGGTGGTATAGCACAGGAAAAGAGGCCAAGCAGAGTGGGGGGAAAGGGGAGGCAAGCAAAAGTACATGCAAAAGGATCACTGCTACTTTCTTCTCAAGTCAACATCACCTCTACACAAAACCTAGCTAGAACTGAGGAGACTAGGAACAACTTTTGACCTGAATGGAAAAATCAGGCTGAAGGTATCTTCAACATGAGAAGGAACACAGTTGTAGGAGAAAGAGAATTGCAGCTCTAGGTTGAAGAAAGAAAAGATAGATGTGTACAAGACAGCAAAAAAAATTAAACAATGGAGCAACATCCCATTCCATTCACCCACCTGAAATGGACTCCCTCTGGAAACTTGATGGTTTCTGTTTTCTTGTGAACTGGGGATTTTCTGAGGTCTGCAGCACCTGCTTACCTAAATCCTCTCTCTGAGAAGTATCCAGCTCCCCTCTGTCTCTCCCTAGCCTTTTGTCCCTTCCCCTCAAATTGACTTTCAAGTTCATTGGGGCATGGAATCTGAGGGGCAGTGAGAGCCGGAGCGGGGCATGGACCTTCACTGAGACCTTTGAACTTATAGTAGCAAAGCATACATGTAGGCTTAGGCCTATGCCCACCAAGACTGTGTGGGCACACATCCTAGCAAAGAGCAAGACTGGCCTTACCCGGGACAAAATGCATATGGAATATCTGCTAACCTTCACGACTGCCAAAACCAGCCGAGCTATAAACTGATTAAGTGAAGACTTCATGAGAAAATCCTTGAGTGATTTCAGTATGGCCCAGTAGATTTGTATATGCAATATCATCAAGCTTGTTAACAAATGGGTCCCCCAGGCAGTCCCTAGCAGAAACACGTAGATCCAGGCAACATGGGTCATGTGGGCCACATGTTGAATGCTCAAGACCACAACTCTAGCTCCTGACCGTGCATATACATAAGGCAGATGAAGAAACATATAGAAATACAATCTCCCTACCCACAGCCCCAGGCCCCAGAGTTTCATACACACATCTAGAGCCCATAAGTGGGGAAACATAACAGTTGGGAATCCACTTGGACTCACAGAGACCCAGCTATTTGCAAAGGAATTCATTAGGCCCCAAATTTGGTTCTGAAGGGACAGGGGATACAACATCTATATTATACCACTGCCTCACCCCAAATAAAGGCCTATATATAAGCAGAATACATTATATCCTAGTATACATCTCTACCCTGAGAAGCAAATTCATAGGTGCAGAGATCTGGACAGACTGCCCCTTCCCATAGCACCTGGAAAAACTCACTCAGCAACACACTTCCAGAGCAACAGGTGCAGCAGAACGTAGAAAAGACTCCTTCTCTGTAGTCTTGCCCTTGAACACACACACATGCTCAGTCCCACATCATGGGGGAACAGCCAGCCAAGCCAGGTAAGATCTGACCCATCCCACAACCCACAGACATGTCCCTCCGCCAGTTAGATTAGATTTTTCAGAGGTAGCTCCCCAGGGCAATGGTATCATCTCCCAGAGAAGAGAGCAGACAGATAGATGAATATGTCCTAACCATGCAGTAAGATGGGGGAGGGACAAGTTACTCTTTTCTGGAGCCTCCAAGAAAACATCAGCTTATTCCAAATTTTTTAAATGTGGTTTTGTAAGATCCACGGGTTCCTCCCCACCCATCCCAACCAGCAGCAATTTTATTCTTACAATGCCATTTGCCAATATAGTTGCTCTCTGACTACACATAGCCACTAGAGGGTGACTGCCTAAGAATGTGTTCAAAATATAACTCATTATCATTCCACCCCCTTCTCCAAACCCTCTCCTCTCCAAACTTCCCTTTGTTATCAAGGCTATCATTATCTTGGCTTCCCTAGGCTTGAAACCATAGTGTCTTCCTTTACTTCTCATTCACTCTCATCCCACATATCCAAATCTTGTCTTTTTTTAACTCCCTGACATCTCATGTATTATGTCCCACTTTTCTCCCCTCATAGCTGCCTCCATGTTTCAGGGTCTCATCACCTGAATACCACATTAGACTTTTACCTGCTCTCTCTGACTCAAATCTCTTCTCATCCCACCATCCTTGACTCAGTTACCAAGATCACATTATTAAAGCACAGATCTTTCCCCTTCAGTCCCCTGGGATAGCTCCCATTTACCTCCAGGATCACATATAAAATCCTCTCTTTGGCATTGAAAACCCTTCACAATCTGGCACTTTGCTAATGTCCTGTCTTCTCACACCGTCTGTCCCTCCATGGCCTCCAATATATAACCACGCTGCCCTTGCAGTTTCTCAATTAGGACACTCCATCTGTGTCTTTTCTGGATCGCTCTCCTTTCTCATTCCTACCTTCAACTTTCCCTGGTTTTCTTCAAGACTCAGTGGGAATATCACCTGCCACAGGCCCATCCCAGTATTAGGGCCTTTCCTGTGAGATAACCTTCCATTAATGCTTCCATTTATATCTTGTATGTGCAGTTTTTTCCATGTCATTTCCCACCTTAGAATGTGAGCTCCCTGAGCACAGAGCACACTGGACTACTCTAACATAAATCAACTCCTCCCATTTCTGAAGTCCTTACAGTATTTAAAAGTTACTGGGGGTAAGGGAATAAGACCAATTTTTATTTCTTAAAATATCCCATAACTCTTGACTCTTATCATAAACTTATCTCAGTGAAGTTGTCATGGTTCAAAGCTCTGAAACTCACTTTATGGAATTGCCATCAAAGTCCTTGACATGCAATTATGAGAATCAAGGAAAATGCAGAAGCAATCTAGTGCAATTCATTATTCTGCGTCTAGTGGTGGTAAATTTTCATCCCTCAGGGGTAGTTTGTTGTTATTGTTGTTTTAGAAAGACTTAAGAATCATTTAGATCCTCATCCAAAGGGAAAGGAAGCAGATCAAACTGGCTAATGTTATTTTTGGTTAAAAGACATATGAATATAAAAAGAAGAAGGTAACTGTATGTGTATATGCGCACAACTCATAAACTGGTTCTAAAAGCAAATCCAAAGAGAAATTATTCTAATTATGTTTTGAGTAGTGATAGATGTTTAGTCATTTTTTCAGTTATATCTGACTCTTCAAGACCTTTTTGGGGGTTTTCTTGGAAAAAATGCTAGAGTGATTTGCCATTTCCTTTTCCAGCTCATTTTACAAATGAGAAAACTGAGACAAACAAGGTTAGTTGACTTGTCCAAGATCACGCAGTTAGTGAAGTTAGTGATTTCACACTGTCAGAAGTCAGATTTGAATTCAGGTCTTCCTGAATTCTGGTCCAGCAGTCTATCCACTGGGCCATGTAGCTGCTTCCATCAGAATAGGCCATTTAATCTAACCTATATTCTGTAGAGATCCATTGGAGGATCTGAGTTTGAATTCTAGCTCTACTACCTGTGTGACTTTAGATAAGTCATTTCCCTTCTCTTAGGGGATTGGAATAGAACAATCTCTGAGGTATAAATCTTTCTAGCTCTAAATTTTATTATTTGATAAACAAGTATACAGTTTCCCAGGTTTGAAGGACAACAATCATTCAGATGGATAAGTTTTGGTTTGTTTAAAAAGTCTTTCATATCATGAAATAGAAGAAGAATGGAAGGAAGAAGGAAACATTTAATGTTTTTTCTCTCTCTCTTTATATATATATATATACATATATATATATATACACATACACATATATATGTATGTATATATATTAAACATACTATATGCCAGGCTGTGCCAAACACTTTACAAATATTGTCTCATTCAAATTCTACAACCTAGGGAGAGAGGTGCTAATAATATCTTCATTTTATAATTGGGGAAACTGAAGCAGACGGGTTAGATGACTTACTTAGAATCATACATCTATTAAGTTGTATGAAGCTAGATTTGAACTCTGTCTGGTCTTCCTGAGGCACTCTATCCATTGTCACCTAGCTGCCAAGAAGACAATCATGTCAAAATGTCATATGCTCAGCACTTGATCATTCTCTATTTCTTTTTCATGTGTCCTAGTCTTATCTTGAATGTGAACCTCTTAAAGACTTAGATTTGTTAAGGATGAAATCCTCCAAGCTGAAAAATGTGTTGCTTGCATCCCAGACCGGACTCCCTATGTGTTCTTGGGAGTCAACAGGTGTCAATCCATTTTCCACTAGGCTGAGAAATCACTTGTGCAGTCAGGACCCTTGTAGATAAGCAGACAGACCATTCTACCTAGTAAGCAGTCCCCAAGGGGAAAGAAAGCTAATTTTGCTATTTCCTTGCTCCTCTCTTTCGAGAGGGATTTTGTCCTTTTCTCACCTTTACTGCATCTTTCCCTTTCCCTTGCAATGTCCCTTTAGGTAGAGATTTGTGTTTCCTCCTTCTCCCTTTGTTGTATTGTCATAAATATGCAAATTTCTATGTGGATTGTGAACTCTTTGGGTTCCACATGCATCTTCATTTCTCTTATAATAAACCTATTTTCCCCCATAAGTTGTGATTATCTATTGATAGATCAAACCTTATCTTACCTCTCTCCCTAAGGAGCAGTTCAGAGTACATATTAAGTGTTCAATAATATGATTGATGTGAGACTCTTCCAGGTCAAGGATTGTCATAATGTGATAGAGGGGAAACGATAGCAGTAATAAGGAGTCCCAAATCCCAACCAGACCTCACTGTGCTGGTGATGAAGACAAGGGAAACTAATGACCCAGAAAGAGGAAGGGTTTGGCCCAAGGTTCCAAAGTAAAACAGACCCAGAAAGGATGAAAAGTCTGGACATCCTCACACCCCCACAATTCCATCACTGTCACCTGTATCCCCCTCTACTCATCCTATCCCACACCTTCTTACTTACTGGAGTTTTGGTGAGCACTGGCTATGCTGTGTCCGGCCATCTCCGCAGGTGGTTGGTGCCCATGGTGCAGAAACTGCTGGGAGCTGAGTACATGGCTGGGGTAGGCAGCCCGATTCATGCTATGTAGTACATTCGCCTGGAGACAAGGAGTCAATGACTTTGGGTGTCCTTCTTCAGACTTCCCACCATTCCCGAGCCCAAACCCCAGCTTTTATCATCTCAACTCCTTCACCTAAAAAAGTGATAGGACTGACAATGTTAGGACTCCCAACCCCACTTACAAAAGGGTTAGCCCATGCCATCCAACCCCACTGGGCTCTCCCAATTGAAGGGAGCCAAGAGAGAGGGGAAGTCATCTTGTACCTCTACAATGAACTCATTGCTGGAATATCGGCCATTCATTTCAGAGCAGGAAAGCCTGAATTTCCTTGCGTAGAGGGCAGCCCCATGTCGTAGCTTGTAGCGTGTTTGCCTAAGCACCTCCTCATACACTGTGATGCTTTCTACTCCTAGAGAGGTAGATGGGTAATTTGACACAAACCAGATGAGACCCACCACTTTAGCAACCCAGAGGTGATTTTTTAGCCTATATGTGTAATTCCTACCCACAAGGAAGGAAGGGAGGAAGGGAGGGAGGGAAGAAGGAAGGGAAGGATGAAGAGAGGAATGGAGGAAGGGAGGGAGGGAGGGAGGGAGGAAGGAAGGAAGGAAGGGAGAAAGGGAGGAAGGAAAGAAGGAAATAAGGAAGGGAGAAAGGAAGGGAGGGAGGGAGGAAGGAAGGAAGAGAGAGAGGGAGGGAAGAGAAAGGAAGGAAGGAAGAAAGGGAGGGAGGAAGGGAGAGAGGAAGGAAGGTAGAGGGAAAGAGAAAGGGAAGAGAGAGGAGAGAGGGAGAGAGGGAAGAAGGACCTCATTGTACAAAGAATTTTTAAAAATACATTACAGTATGAAGCAAGAAATCCAAAGAAAGAAGCTTGAGACCTAGCTGTCCTGGAGACCATTTAAAAAATAGGAGGTGATGCCTAATGGGGGAGCACTGCAAGTGGAGAGTTTTTATGAGGCCTATACCTGCCTGTACCAGCTTGAGCAGCACACCTATCCCCTTCTACCCCACCTACCCTTTTATGAAGCTTGGAGTCCCTTATTAACTTACCCTGACTTTGGAGTAACTGTTGCATGACTAGAGTAGCATGGAGCTGTCCAGGACTGGTAGAAATGAACACTTGGTGCTGGGTCTCCCCTGGTGTTTTCAGAAAATTTGTATTTCCTTGTTATGCTTTTCTGTCTAGTTTCTACTGATCTGACTTTAGAGGAAAACAGAAAGACCCAGGCAGCAGTATGAGCATGTGCAGCGTCTGCACCTGGAAGGGCCATCAGGTTCGTGGCCAGCCATGAGCAGGCTCTTCTCTTACTCCCAGCTTCCCCTTCTTTGGCACTGCCCGCCTTGAGTGAAAACATTTGTGGAATGGGAGGAGGTGAGTCATAGCTGCCTTGAGGCTGGCATGACCTTAAGTAAGATCCTATGTCTCTGGAGAAGCTGGACTGCCTCTGCCTAGCCCCCATCCAACCTGGTTTGCTAATGGAGGGAAGAGTATCAGTTGTATGAGAGAAGGAAGGATGCAAATGGTGACTTCTCTGAGCTCCTTAGGAGGGGATTCATCCCTCCCAAAACTTTCTCTCCAACTTCTCTCCTTCATTCTCCTTATGATGTGAGCATATTCCGAGAAACTTCCTGAATGAGGTCAGAGCCTCAGGACCTCTCTCACTTTTACTTGTAGTTTTGCTGCTTGGAGCCTTATAGTCCTCCCCTAACCCTGCTGCTCTCTGTATAGACTAAGTATTCTTAATTTTGTATCAAATGGTCACAATTTTGTCAGTGGAATTTAATAAAAATATGGTGGGGATATGTGATCGAAAGGGGAGGAGGAAAGAGGAAGACAGGGAGAGAGGGAGGGAGAGAAAGAAAAAAAGAAAGAGAGAGAGAAAGAAAGAAAGAAAAAGAAAGGGAGGGAGGAAGAGAGAAAAAGGGAAAGAAGGAAAGAGAAAAGGGAAAAAAGGAAAGAGGGAGTGAAGGAGGGAGAGAGGGAGGGAGAGAAAGAGAGAGAAGGGGGAGAGAGAGGGAGAGAGAAGATGAGAGAGAAAGGAAGGAAGGAAGGAAGGAAGAAAGGAGAGAAAAAGGAAAAAAGGAAAGAGAGAAAAGGGAAAGAAGGAAAGTTAGAAAGAAAGCAGAGAGGAAAGGAAGGAGGGAGGGAGGAAAGGAAGAAACAAGTATAAGTTATTAACAATGGATCTAGGATTTAGGATACAATGTTCTAGCTGTTTCCATTAGTTCTGCCTCATACTATCTTTGCAGCTATGAATGCTTTTTGCAAAACTCTGTTTGTTATAGGTGTTATTGGGAAGTGACAGTGATGTTTAAAAAATCTAAAACATCAACAAAACACAAAAAGCAGTATGTTTTTGAGACAGATAAGTTCCTACTGAGTTGAGAGATATGGGATAGATTAATAATTCTTTGACCTCAAAGAGGCGAGAGAAGGCAGACTGGAAGATGAAAGAAAAAAACCGAAAAATGCAAAGGGAGATAGATGAGTTAATGGATAGGGAAACAGGCTAACTGATATGCTGGTTGGTCCCTGGAGAAACAGGAATCTATCTTCAGAAGCCACAACACCGAGCCGTTTAAGTTTTGGGGATTGGACTAATGACTCCATTAAAACAAGGAAATCCCAGTGAGGAAACTCTTACAGATTGGCAACTGCTCTGCAATTTATGGTCTTTGAGAATTAACTGGGGCACTGAGAGATTTGAATCAGTCAAAAAGCATTTTATTAAGTGTTTGCTAATGCCAGGCACTATGTTAAGTGCTAGGGATACAAACAAAGGCAAAATAAAACCTAAAACTATAATCTGTGTCCCTGTCAATCTGTAGGCAAGATTTGAACTCAGATTTTTCTAATTCTAATTCTAGTTCTCTTTCCACCATAATATCCTATTCTGCTGTGTATTTCTGCCTTTAATCTGGTATTAAGGCTATAATGCTATAATAGCACCTTTGAGTTTTATTAAAATCAAAGATAAATAGATAGACTGATATAAATAGGCAGCTGATGTGGACAGATAAACTGAGAAAAGGAATAATAAGATTTTGTAGCTGAAAAGGACCATGATGGCCCATTAGGTTAACCTTTTTCTGAGTAAGAATCTACTTGGCCTCGTGATCAACAAGTATTCCCATTCAGTCTTTCCTTAAGACTCTCTAGAGAGGGAGGTCCCTCTGCTTCAAGAGGCAGACTTGTAGACAGTCTAAATTGTTAGGAAGCTTTTCCTTATATTGAACTTGAATATGTCCCCTACCCATTGCATCTAGTTCTGCCCACCAACTTCAATGAATACTGATTTTTCCACATGAGAGCCTCAGATAATTGAAGACAATTCTCATGTTTCCTTCTGGCTTTTTTCTTGTTCAAGTTAAATGTTTCTAGTTTTTTCAAATGATTCTTGTATAGCATGTGGTCTGCCCAGGGCAGAGTATGGCAGGACTCCTATATCCCTTATCTCAGAAACTATTCATTTTTTAATGCAATCTACTGACACATTAGCTTTTTCTGGATGCTACAATACCCTCTTGACTCACAGAACTTGCAGTCCACTAAGATCCTCAGGTCTTTTTTTTTTTTTTTTTTTTTTCCTGAGAAACTGCTTAATCACATTCCCTACCTCACCCACTGGTTGTATTTGTGATGCTGGGTTTTTTTTTTTTTTTTTTTAAGGGTATGACTTGAAATTGATTCCTGTGATTTTCAACTGATTTGACTCAGTTTGATATTCTGGCTGGTTGAGTTTTTTAGATCCTGAATTTGGCATCAAACACTGTCCCTCCTAGTGCTGTGTCACAAATGTGACCAGGGAGAGAGAAGGTGAAGGTGACTAATGAAATAACAGATTGTTTTGCTTTTGTATTTGTGTCCTTAGGATCTGGCATTTTGTCTTGAACAAAGTGTATGTTTAATTAATGTTTGTTGAATTCAATTGTTTTGGTGTGGATGAATCTCTAGCAGGATTACATATAGAAAGATATGGGAGGAAAAGAGGGGAAAGGCAAATATTTGGAGGCTGAATTTGGAGTCACTTTAAGTATGATCATATAACATAGTTTCCTGTCTTAGGAAAGACACAAACAACATCCAGTCACAGCTTTGGACCCTAAAAAATGGGCCCTTCCTGTTTCCTAACTGTCAGATCCTAGGGAAAAGTGAAGTAAAGGTTAAAGCAGAGATCTAATGAGGGTGGGGCTTTGCTCCAGGGTGCTGAAATGAGTGGGAGGATACCTATGGTATCCTCCTTTAGTTCTGGCAACCACCCCTGCCCCTAGGCTGCCATTCCCAGGGTTCCATTGCTGGTTTCTCTATGGTATGTTTCTCACCCCATCCACCTAGGTGGAGGTAGGGAGATGGGAGGGGAATCAAGTCATTCATTCAAGTCAGATCACTAAAGATTCTCTCTAGGTTGACTTCTGGGCTACCATCCCTCCCCCATGAACTGAATCTATCCCCAGGCACAAGAGTTCCTGGTTATGATTCTAAGTAGAAATAATGCAGGGACCCCACTAACCAGAAATGGTGATGTAGGCAGAGGTATTGCTGATCTCCAGTCCTCGCTGTTGCAAGGATGCTGCATCTAATAACAGGCTCTCTCTCTCTGGGTCCAGGTCATCCCCAACCAGGGAAATTTCACAGCCATCCAGATTGTGCACAATCTCATCAGACATTCGAGTGTCTGTCACTGGAAAAAAGGACAGAGTCACAGATGAAGGAACTCTAGAAGCAAAGGATGCCTCTAAATACCATCTCCTTTCATGGCCTGATCTCTTCCTTGTGTAAATGGTCATTTCTTGTGAAGACAATCACCACCTGGTGTTTCCAGAACCTTTTCCAATCCATAACCCCCACACTCTCTTCGACCCTCCTCCCACCAACATTATTTGTGAGGGTCAAGTTCGTGCTAATTCCTCTTTTTAAAATAAAGTTACTTTCTTTTTATAAGAAACTTGTTTTCCAAATCTACTTAAAGACATTTCCTTTTTATTTCTGACCTTGTTTCCAGAGCAGCCTTACCTGTACCTTGCCAGCTCTCATCTTTTTTGGTCTCCACTTGGTGGGAGATGGAGCAAGTAATCTGGAGTTCAGGGAACAAAGGGACTCCCTCGGGTCCCTCAAAGTCCACAGCAGGGTGTGCTAAATGGGTCATACCACTCAGAAGGATCTGGGGGGCATCTGGCTGGAGGACCACAACATAGCCCTCCACATCAGGGATGGAGACACAGGACTCCTCACTGAAGCACCTATGTCGAGAGGGATGGTAGGAGATAATTAGCTATACAACCATTCTTTTATATCCTCTTTCTAAATCCTTCAAGAGAAGACCTCTCACAAGGAGGAAGAGGAAGAATTAATAATTCCATCCACCCATATCAGTGTAATAAAGCTAGGGAAAGAGACTTCCCTCCCTGGTATCATTCCCAACTCTAGGAAGGTTGTGGCTTGGAAGATTTTGTCACTTCAGCATTCTAGACCTCACAAGGGAACATGACTGAATGTATTTCCTTTTTTATTTCTCTTCTATTTTCCTTATATTAGACTTACATAAGTCACCTAATAATTCTATCAAACACAAGTGAAAAACAAAACCACCTTAACACTAACCTGAAAAAATAATGTGCAAACATGTTTAATCGATATTGGATTATTTGCTTTCTATGGGGTGGGGAAGGAGGGGAGGGAGGAAGAAAAATTTGAAACACAAGGTTTTGCAAGGGTGAATGTTGAAAACTATCTCTGCATGTATCTTGAAAAATAAAAAGCTATTATTATTTTTAAAAATTAAAAAATGTGCATAGCACCTGTGTTTTATAGCATATTTCATAGCAATGGAGACTTTAATCTGAGTTCAACATCATAACAAGCCTTGTGAACAACATCTATATAAAGCAATGTGAACAGTCTAAGAGTGGTGGTGACCCTAAGGAATGTCCCCTTCCTAGTGGCATATCTCACTTGTTCAAGGTGACAAGAATGGGCCAAGTTCTATTCAGTACCATCAGTCCTCACTGATTCTATCATGATGGCATCATGGCATGAAGCCTCGTCTTGAAGACAGAACCAAAACCAAACCAAAAACATAGCCACTCTGAACTAGCGCTCCAGGGAGACAATATCAACACTTCCCAAAATAAGTTGGGCATCCAGTCAGCTGGTGTTTGCCTGTTTGCTATTTAAAAATTCAGATAAAAAAAGTATATATCACCTTCCTATGTTTTCTCAGAAAGTATCTCATCTTCCTGGATACAGTGAGTTAGTTCTGGTGAGGAGGGAATTCTTGTGTGCTAATAGAGGCCCTTTTGCTTAGAGAACAATTTTTGCTTGTGCTTCTAAACAGGTTTAATGTAACTGCTAAAGCCAAGGGAGAAAGGGCAAAGTAGGGCAAGAAATAAAGCTTGGAAGGATGAATATTCTGGACTTGTCTTAGCAAGGAGGAAAGAATCTTCAGTTCCAGAGTCACTGCAACATTGAAGAGTAGGGTTCCCAAGTTCTAAGAGCCACATCATTATTCAAGGCAGCCTAAAAACAATGCAGTTTAGGAAGCAGTCTAAGATAACAGACTGGCAGTCATTTGCATGTTGTTTAGGATAGGATTTTACCAAGAAGGTAAATTGGCCATTTAACTGGTCTCAGATTGAAACAATAACTTCCTCCTGAGTTCCCAAAGTCACTTATTTGACTGTTGTTTATACAGCAGAGAGAAGTTTGTCAATTAGCAAATTTAGAAAATATCTGGAAAATATTAGCTTGAAGATTACTTTGGGAACTGTGAAAAAGGTAGAATGGAGAGCAGAGATTGGAGGAAGACCATTGAAAAGGCTGTTTAACAATAGTCCAGGGAAGAGATGATGATTATGTGAATGGAGAGATTGGGATATATAGGGGAGACATTTCTGAGATAGAAACAGCAGAAAACCATCATTAGGGAGGGGCTACAAGGATTGAAATTTAGAGGGCATTGGCAACAGTTGTAACTTCAAAGTAGAAACAAGTACTTTTAGCATCTAGAGAGGATAATTACTTAAAAGAAGAAGTTACTAGATGATACACTCCATTCCTTGCCCTATTATCCCAAACTCCCTTCAGCAGCAGTCTTGTAGTATTGTAGGATCTGTATCCCCACCCCATCCTCATACTGCTTTCAACTGAGTTGCCAGAATAGCTAGTTGTAGCTGACCGCTTGGGTCAGCTGACTTGTTGGGTATAGAGAGGAAAAGAGGGAGATGTAAAAAATGACTCAGAAATTTTGAGCTGAAGTGATTGAGAGGATGGTAGTACCATTAATAGAAATATGGAAGTCAGGAAAATGGGCAGATTTAGGGAGCTGACCTCAGTTTTGAACATATTAAATTGGAAAAGACAGTGGGACAATAAAAGTTTACAAAGTTTTTTTTTTTTTAATATATGTTATCTCATTTAATCCTGTAAGGTGGCTGCTTTTATTATATCCATTTTACAGATTAAGAAACTGAGGCTGGGAAAAGTTAAGTGACTTGCACATAGTAAGTTTTTGAGGCAGGATTTTTAAATCCTAAACTTTCCTGACTCTATTGCACCATCTGCTTGCCTTACAAGTAGGTACCTGGCAAAGCAAGTATGAGATACATCACAGCCAAAGATAAAGATTTAGATCACGTGATTGAGACAATCATGAAAGGCATGAGAGTGGAAGAGATGATAGAGGGAATCTTGGGGAAAACACATGTAATCAATTCTGGGTAGTCTAGTGACCAAGACCTTTCCTCACTCCCCCCTAATTAGGACAATCCTAGTGTGCCCACCTCTACCTATAATATGATGGAAAGGGCATTGAATCTGGAATCAGAGATATGTGTTCAAATCTTAATTCCATCATCAACTACTTTGTAACCTTCGTAACAAAGGTTACCCTGGGCTTCAGTTTCCTCAATGTATACATTGTAAATGAAGGTATTGGACTAGATGGACTAGATTCCAACTTTAAGAATATGATCCATGATCCCAAGAAGGTAAGTCAAGGATCAGAACCAGAAGAAAACAACCCATCCAACAAAGAGAAGGTTGAAGCTACCTTTGACCAGTGTGCTGGCTGAGGCTTTCATAAAGAGCTCTGAATCAGGACAAAAGATATGATTTTTCCATCCCTCAAAAAAAAAAAAAAAAAAAAAAAAAGATTCCCAAAACTCTTTGAGGGAAGATAAAGTTTGCTTTGTTTCCACAGACTAATTAGGGTTTTTTGTTTGTTTGTTTGTTTTTTATCTAGAGAATAAGAGACCTCATCTACCTTCTATACCCTAACTGAACTGAACTATCCCTAGTTTAACTTTAACTTACTTGCCCTTGGCCAAACCTTGGACCATAACCTGGTTCTCTAGCCTGGTTTCCAAAAGCCCCTCCTCCCACAGCTCTAACATGAAGAGCCCACTATAAATTAAAGCCCATCTTTATTCTCCCTAGGAGATGGGAAATAGTTAGGAATGTTTCCTCTCAGGTTGCTTTTGGAGAAACTAGGGCACAGCAGGGGAAAGGGATTTGACAACCAGTGGGGGTGGGGGTAGGGCCATAGACAGGGAAGGGGGAGAGGGAGTAAAAAGCCAGTCCCCTCCACTAGATGGCAGTACATCCTAAAAATAAGTATTCAATAGGACTCACCCATAGAATGGATGTCCAGTGTGTACTTGGCACTGTGATCTCAGCTTTCACTTGTTCCCTATTTAAAAAACCTCCCCTAAATTCCAAGCTCAAAGTGTTTCACCTGTGGGCAAGCAGTCTCACATTGTACTTTATATTGATATGGTGAGGCAGGATTTATTAGAATAAATGAGGAAAAAGAAAAAAAAAGTGCCTTGTGTTTAAGGTCACACTGAGAGTCAATAGTCTAGTACTCAGCTATGTATCTAATTGAAAGGACCCTCCCTAATTGTCTTTTTTCTTTTCTTGCTTAGAGAAAGGAGCAAAGAAATAAATGGAGACAGAGAAGGGAAGAGTTTTCCCAAAAATGACATTGAAATGCAAGCCACCAAGTCCTAGTGATGTCTTGATTCTGCTACTCGCTCCATGTGTGATATTGCCCGTGTCTTGGATCTGTTTCCTCATCTGTAAAATGCAGATTTATGGCATTTCTGAGGTCCTTTCTTACTCTAAATTCTAGGATTCATCCCCACACTCACTTGACAGCAGTGGCAAGGCGCAGGGGCCGGACACCAGGTGTTGCAAAGCGCAGAGTGTTCATGTAAGCCACATGCTGCAGGGCATGATTGAAGGTCTCCACGTCATCTCCCTCCAGGGTGAGTAGCGACTGCGAGGGATTCACGTGGACCTGGGCCCCAGACACAGACATAGCCGTGAGCAGGACCAGGGGCAGGAAAAGGAGGGGCCAGATAGGACAGGGGGCAGGAAGACATGCTAGGCAGGTAAAGGAAGGCCTGTACCTTCATGCCTTTGCCCAGGCTCTCGAAGTCCCTATAGTCCAGCCCCTCCCGACATGCATAGAGGCATTCGATAACCTCACGGCTCTCCAAGCGGCCTGAGCGCACGCTGAAACCAGCCAGGTAGCCATGGAAGTAGTGATGAATCGGCAGAGGGTCTCCTAGGGCAGGAACATAGGAGCAGGAGCAGATGAGGGAGATAAAAAGAGAGAGGGGAAAGGGAGAAGTGGACAGAAGGAAGGAGGAAGACAAAGGCAAAGGAGAAGGGCAAAATAGAGGAGAGAGAAGGGCAAAAAGGGGACATGGTAGAGGAAAAGAAGAAGGAAAAGGGATCAGGAAAAAAAATGCAAAAATACAGAGGGAATACAACTAGAAGGGAAATAATAAACTACTGAAAGCCAAAGGAGAAGCAATAGGACCAAATGACAAGTCCAATGGAGCAAGAATGGGAACAGGGAAATCAGACCAAGGAGAGAAGAGGAAAGGGAAGGAGTCTGAAGGTCTGCCAAGACACAGTCCAGTTCCCAAGCTAGGCTGTGCACTTCCCTTCCTACACAGCTCAGCAAGACTACTTAGGATTGTGTTAGCTTCCAAAGATGCTCAGATTCACCATCAACTCTTCCTCCTTTCTATCTGGCACCTCCACCCCAATCAATGTCAGGCTAATCAGAAGACCACCTTACCTGCTTCTGTGGAGGTACACCACAGAGATTAATGAATGCTATCTTTGCTTAGATCATGCTCCCCTAGAAAGGGATGGAGTAGTACCTAAAAGGGCTGGAGAGGACATGGGGAAAGAAATAGATATTGTTCCAGTTTCCCAGTGAAAGCTTGCACATACCATACCTTGGTTCACATCCGTGCTGTTGTCTCCCCCTTTTTCCTTCTCTTTGCTTTTTTCCTCTGCAAGGAAGAGAGCATGTGAGCTCAGGGTGGCAACAACAGATGAGCCAAAAGGAATAAAGGAGAGGCCCTGTCCTTCTGTATCCAGAATGCTAGCCCCAAACACATCCTATTTAGGAATCTCTGGACAGCTTCCAAACTGAACCCTCTGCCCACTACTCAATGCCAGTCTCTCAGACCTCAGTGTGATCTGATGAAATTTCAAATGTGATGCTCTGGAATCCACATGCTAAAATAAGAAAAGTGAAAGGAGAAAAGCTTTATGATGGTTTCTGAGAGGTTCTTCTCCAAAGGAGATGATTCTCTTCTTCATCTCCACTAATGATAGAGCAAGGACCAAGCAGACAAAAATTATAGGAGGATTCACGTGAGCCATTAGGAAGACTTTTCTAGCAGTCTGAGATGAAGATCAATTTCCATGGCTATGGAATCTCCTTCTCTGGAGTTCTTTAAATAAAGGAGATTTTGGGTTTTTTTTTTGAGCTCAGAGTTTGTTTGCTCAAATGTAAGGGGATGCATGAGATACCTTCTGCCGGCCCAGCAAGTACAAACTACTGTTTCCCTATCACTCTCCTTTCAGTAAGCCTTACTCACTAACCCCCTCTCCTGGTGGTCCTCATCTTGGTTTTGTCCTTGAATGGCTTCTGGATTGAGGTAAAATGCAGTAGGACTCACCAGTCCAGCAGGCTCCAATCATGAGGGCAGGCTCTTGGCGAGGTGGGTGGATGAGGCCATTGTCATGGATGAGAGCAGGGTCAAAGGAAATTCCATCTACATAGAGTGTGACTGTGGGGAACTCAAGGTTCAGAGCATAGTGGTGCCATTCATCATCACAGACCTAGAAGGAGTTAACAGAGCCCAAAAATGAATTAAGGCAGGACTATCTTCCCTAGTAGTCTCTAAGGAAATCTCAATAGCAATAATCCCTGCCTTCTGGGTGAGGAGGGAGACCTTAATTCTCAGTGATCGCCCTTTAACATCAAGTAGGTATTAAAAAATAAAAATATTTCTATTACCCAGATCATATAGTATGTGCTTGAATTTCTACCATTAGAGATTTCTTCTTTTAAGTATTGCCCACTCCAAGTATGTTTTTAAATATGCAAATACCCTTGCGAATGAGTTTTTTTTTTCACATAAAAATACTGGCCATTGGGGTACCAAAGGGCAAGGAAAAAGGAGGAAGAAAATGGGGAAACCTCAAAGACAAACTATCTCTTTCATACTTCCAGTTCTGACTACATCTGGAATCAAAACTGGAGAGACTGAAAGATGGAGAAGGGCAGAGATGACAATACAAAACATTTGAGAGATTAAGAGGGGAGAAATGGCATTCCCTATTCTCAGCCAAAAGAGAGATTTGAAAAAGTTCTAATTTATCCAAGGGCTGAGAATCTAATTCCTAGATTATCAAGGCTTTTTGCTTCCCTTACAATCTCTGCCCATTTTTCACTTGACCAAGCTATACATAAGAGCCATCAAAGGAGAGAAAAATAGATTCAGCTGCTTCTTGTGATCAGCTACAGATAGATTGGTTGAAAATGGCTCTTGGCCCTAATTAGCTTTTAAATATATCCACTGATTTTAAAATTATACATGGTCTCTGTCACTTATAGCCATAAGCAATCAAAGGTCAGCTGTCAGACTATATATATAGAAAAGAATTAAGAACTAAGACCCATTTGAGGTTAATGGCAGTCTACTCTTTACTACCTCTCAACATAGGAAGGCTTGCTGCAGGAGTCAGACTATGGAAGAAGAAAACAAGAGAGAATGGTGACTGTGTATAAACTACTATAAGCAGAAGATGCAGCATTGGAAGAAACGAATATTTCCCATCTATAGTGGGTGAAGAGTATTTCTTTCCCAAATTTTTCCTGTTCATTGAGGTCTCCAAATGTCTGAATTTTCTATTGTGCCATCCTCACCTGCTCCAACTTCCAGAGGAACTTGACCGGACGGGCACTCTCCAACAAAGGCCAGTAAAGGAAGGCAATTCGGCAGCCGTGAACTGTCAGCCAGTAGTGAGAGAAGCCATCCTCTGTAAAGTGAGGTGGGGAGACAGAGATCAGACACCAAGACTTGAGACAAAAGTAAGTGAAGGCAAAAGGAGAGAGTTGACATTTGAATCCTCTCCAGGTCAGTAACTAAAGGAAATATTTTGCCTGTCATTTGGTAAAAGAGTAAAAAGGTAAATGTATAAAGATATTCCATTATAATAGTGAAGGAAAGGGTGGAGTAGGCCCATTACTGGAAGAGGAAACTAAGAGTGAAAGAAAAAAATGAATTCTGCTATCTGCTCATTCATTTACCTACCCATTTAGCTTTTGTTGTTATTTAGTTGTTTTTTCAGTCATGTGTGACTCTTGGTGACCCCATTTGGGTTGTTTGTTTTTTTTTTTTTTTTTTTGGCAATAATATTGAAGTGGTTTGGTTTTTCCTTTTCTAGGTTATTTTACAGACAAGATAACTGAGGCAAACAGGGTTAAGGGACTTGACCATGATGACACAGCTAGTAAACAGTGTCTGAGGTTAGACGTGAACTCAAGAAGATGAACCTGATTCCAGACCCAGCACTCTTATTTACTGTGCTATTAATTCAGCTAACATTGATTAAATATCTATTGAATAAATATCTATTATGTATATAATATTGGGCTAAGAAGTGCATTGGGAAGGGTGGTACCTACATATATGTTGATAATGTTTTGCAGGTTCTCATTCTATCTTTAGGAATAGAGATGGATTGTATATTTATTGAGCTGGAAAGGACCTGAAAAGTCATCCACCTCATTTTATGGATAAGAAAATCAAGGGCCAGATTGTTCAGTAACTTGCTTCATTTCTCAGCTAATTTACTACAACACAAGGTCTAGAGCCTCTGCCTCTGGTTTGATGCTCACCATTCTGGACAGTGTTACACACGATGGTTTCCTCCTCCTTCTTGCCCTTGCTAGGGGTCACTCCATGTTTCATCCAGAAGGACAAAGTGAAATGGTCACTGAGGCCATCTTGGGAGCCGGACCCAATCCCACCTCCACTGCCCAAGGGAACTTGTACAGCCTGGGTGCCGTTGAACCAGTAGATGAGGCTACTGTCCTGGCTGTAGTGCACAGAGAGCCCTGCTGTCCAGTTAGCATTAGGGCCAGGCATGGGGAGCAGATCCACCTCCCCTGTGGCAGCACCTGTAGGACCCCCACCCACCCCCAGGAAGACAATTATTAGAACCAAGTTGTGAATTGAATTGACTTGAGATAATTCTCAATTTAGGGAGTGGAACCAAGAAAAGCTTTAAGTATCTTTTCCAGTCTTCCTCACTACAGGATGATTCCTGCTCTTTTAAGACTCAGGTGGAAGTCATCTCCACCAAGAAGCTTCCCCAGCCTTCCCAGCTGATTCTACAATCCCTGCTAGCCTTCAATACACTTCAGCCATTGGAGTATTATGTTAGAATTGCCTCTATTGATACTTCTATCTCTCCCATCTCAACTTTTTAAGAATAGAGAGTAAATCTAATCTTTCCTGTATCCCAAGCACCTAAAAGCTACAAATGGATACTTAGCATATATTTATTGACCCCTAATGGATGGTTCAAGAAGGGTTTTTAGAAAGAAGGTCAAGGAAGATCAAAAGAACATGACTCAGGGCTGGAGTAGGGAAGGAGGGCACACCACAAAGTTTTCGAAGGGCCCTTTCTGAATAGTTGTCCCGATCACAGCCCTTGGCCACATGACTGGTCTGCAGCTCAATGGTGGCCTGGATGTTCCACAGTGGCTCATCACAGGTTTCCAGGCGGATGCCGGGAAATAAGGCCAGACTCCCAGCTCCAGGTGCATACTCGATCCTTTTGCTCCAGCCTGTAGGGAATAGGGAGCAAAGAAAGGTAAGACATTTCACCCAAATTTACCATCCTATTTCCAGTTCCCCACAGCCATGTCCTCTGATTCCATGGAATCCACCTTTGGCCATGGCTGACCTGCTCAGTTGATATATAATAATGCAAAATCTCAGTCTATTGCCTCTTACACTTTTTGTCCTTCTACTTGTATGTCAGGCTTCCCCCATGTAAGCATCATGAAAGCCCAGAGATGGGCAAACTGAGCCAAATGTTAAGTTTATTTCATTCAAGTTAGGATGAAGGGCCAAAAGATTAAGGTAAGGTTTAAGGAGCTCACCTTGCCAGCTGGGCTTGCATGTTGGCTTCACTTGGATCTCTACTTCAGCATCATCAGCTGCCCTTTTCTTCCCACAATCATATGCTGTCACTGTGAATTTATAGAGCTTCTCCCCACTGTATTGCAATTTCTCTGTGTTCTCAATATTCCCTAGAAGATAAGAGTGAAGAAAGGCAGGAAAGAAAAAGAGAGAGAGGGAAAAGGAAAGAGGGAGGAGAGCAAGAGGAAGGGGAAAGGAGAGAGGAAGGACAGTGCAAGGAAATGAAAAAGGAAGAAGAAAGGGACAGGATGAGAGGAGGAAGAGAAGAAGAACAAAATGAGGAGAGCAGGAGAGAAAAGGGAAGATGAAAGAGAAAGAGAGAGCAATGAACTCAATGATGAAGAATAAATTGTACAATAGGAAATTGTCTAGGAAAATATGGAATGGAAAACAGAATCTGGGGTAAGGATTTTTGTTTCAGTTGGGAGATCTGGGGGACAAGAGTTATGACATTAGGATGGAAGTGGGGATGAACTCACCATCATTGTCAATGAGGAAAGGAGTGTTGGGAGTGAGGATCTCATAATAGCAGATCTGACTGTATTGTGGGGAGCAGTCACCATCAATAGCCTCCACTCTTAAAATTCGGTCATACAACTTCCCTTCTGTCACTGATGCACGGTACAACCGCTCCACAAATACTGGGGCAAACTCATTTACATCATTTACCCTCACATGCACCGTTGCCCTGTTCATACCAGAAAAAGGAGAAGAGTTAGCATTGGCCCAACATCCAGAAAATTTAAGGTCCAAAATCTTGGATCAGAGAAGGAGAGTTCCAGAACAGAACTGCATCAAAGCAGTTCTGGGCCTGTGGTAGCATAATATTCAGTAGATCCCTTTGCCTCATTCCCCACTAATCCCTAAGTGTCTAGTCTGTGCTACCATAACCCTTAGTCAGACTCTCTTGTAAAGAGCATGAGCCCAAATGGAACAGATGTTCAAATGAGGAAGTAAAACACCCACTTCAGGGGAAGAGGTTACATGGTTTCCTAAGAGATGATGCAGTTAGTCTCATAAGGGGATCATGAAGAATTTGGGCTCCTAATATGAGGCTGGATATGCCAGATAACAAACTGGGAAGAATTAAGAGTTCTCCTAAGGCTTCAAAGCATTTGTTCTCATAGAGTTAATAGCTAGATAGCACAGTGGATAGGGCACTGGGAATAAAGTCAGCAAGACTCATTTTCATGAGTTCAAATCTAACTTGAGACACTTACTAGCTCTGTGACTCTGCCTCACTATTCTCATCTGGAGACGAAATGGCAAAATAGTATCTGCTAAGAAAACCCCAAATGGAATCATGAAGAGTCAGACATGACTGAACAAGAGCTGACATCAAGTAACTCCATCAGGAAAAGTGTGATATAAAACCAAGAACAAAATACAAAGTGAAAAAAGTAAAACTAACTATAAAAAGTAATGGGGAATATATATATATATATACATATTAGGGAAATGTGCTGTGTAATATATACATATATATATGTGTGTGTGTGTGTATATATATATATATATTTCATGTATGGGGAAAATGTCAGTGGGTCATGTGTTATAGATCTGTGTGCTTTGTATGTATAAATGATGCAGTCTGGGGGACATTTGTGCCTAAGACTGGAAGCTTCTGAGGGCAAGGACCATGTATGTCATCGAATGTTCTGATCATCAGCCATCATTATGAATATCTCACAACCACTGAATAGAGGTGGTATGGAGGTGTGCTGATATTAGCAAAGAATCAATATGATTTCTGGAGAAGGGACGGAAGAGGGCTCTAGTAGTAAAGTGAAAGGCTCCCTCACTTGTGAGATTTCTTGGTATTGGTGCCATCTGGACCTTCGCCACAGTCATAGGCCTGAATCGTGAAGCTGTGCTCTTTCTGAGCTTCACAGTCCACTGGTTCCTTGGCTCGGATCAACCCTTCTCCAGTCGCCTTGTCCAGGATCACAGCCTCAAAGGGAACCCCAGCCCCATGCAGTCGGAACCCACAGATTTCACCTGGTCAGAGAAGAAAAGGAAGGCTGTATTATTCCCATCAGCTTCTTCTCTAGCTTATCCCTTCTACTTTTAACCCCTGTGACCAGATCTATATAATTCTAGCCCCTTTTCCCCTCCTCATGTTGACAAGAATCCAGTCCCCTTCTTCCTGGGCTTCCAGAATGGAGATCTTGGTAAATCCTATTGTCTTCAATCCAATCTCCTCCTTTTTCCTTAGGTTCCCCTTTCCTTTGCCTCTATTCCCTCATCTTAAATTTTCTCCTATTCTATTCCTTCTACTCTCGCTCTCCCTTTTTTTCCCCAATGCCTTCCAATTTCTCCCATGTATATTCCTATCTCTGTTTCTCCTCTTCCTTGTCTCTGCCTAGTCCATCTCTGCTTTTCCCCCCATTACCAGCATAACGAAGAGGAGCATCCTTGTCGAGGGCAAAGAGTGGTGGATTGAGTAGGACAGTGTTGTCATTCTCCATGACAATGCCCTGGTATTCTGCTTCGATCCATGGCTTGTGTTTGTTGGCTGACACCCCAGGGAAGAGAGATGAAGACCATATGAGTCAAGACCCTCATTCTATGAACGACCCTTCTAGGCCCAGGCTTTGGCTACCCTTACCCACCTTCTTCCCCCACTCCCAGCCCTTGCCTTTATTGTCAACCCTCTACATTTGCAAATATAATCTTTTTTTTTTAGAGCTGAAAGGGGACTTTGGAGGCCATTTAATTCAACTTTTATCATTTTTCTCCTAAGAAAGCTGAAGACCAGAGAGATTAATTGACTTATACAAAGTCAAAAAGGTAATAAGTAGCAAAGGCAGTATTCTAACCCTGGTCCTCTGCCCACAAATCCAGGGCTCTTTCCATTATACTATTATAACCTGCTGGAAGGGCACCAGCCCAGCCCCAGAGAATGGAGTGAGGACATGATAAAAACTATGGAAGTGAAGGACAGAACATATAATCTGTTCTTTCTTATTCCTTGGAAACCATCTATACATTGCAGACCCAAGGTCTGCTCTTTATACTAGGGCCAAAGGAATGGGGGACTCATCTCTATAAGGCATCTCAGGTCCTTGGGAGAGTAGCAGGAAGGGGGTAGATGGGAGAGGGAACACTAGGAACTGGCCATGAAAAAGCCCTGAAAAAAAGGTAAGGAGAGATTGAAGTCATAGCAGAGACAGGGAGGGGAAGAGGAAAGGGTTCAAACCCCACTTCCTCTGAATTTCAAATTAAATTACTTCATTTCTCATGATATCTATTCAGCTAACTCTCAATCCTTTACTAGACTCTCAGGGGAAACTAAAAGTGGGGTGGAAAGGGAGAGATTTAGGGCAAAGGGAGGGAAACTCCATTGGAAAGATTGGGAATAGAGTAAAGAGATCAATGCCAATGGTTGGACCCAATGGTAACAGCATCCTTGAGAATTATTGAGCTGGCCTACATACATCACTAATCCTCCCTGCCCCCACTGCTAAACACACTCACTCAGTGCACATCTGCCAGTCCTCAGGATTGTAGATGCTACAACCCTAGTCTGGAGTTAGGATCTGAGTCCCATATCTCTTGAACTTTTAGTAAGCCAGTGCTCCTACTGTTTCATTTCTTAATCACACCCAAGATCTCTTCTTCATTCTATTTTCCCATCTGAGACGATTCCAAAAGAGACATAGCTTCCCCCCCCCATTTCGACCCAAAGGGCTTAGGGAACATTTCTCCCAAGTCCTTCCTTAAAGATCATGGTGGCTCTGAAGTGAGGGATTTAAGGCATAAGATAGGCCATTTGGAAGAGCCATATCAGTGTCCCAGTGAGCCCAAATTTCCCAAGAAACTTGGTTTAGAATTTCACCTTCTGTCCTACTGCTCTTGCTCTTTTCTCAACCAAAATACTCTGAGGAAAAAATCAGCTCTATCTGTTTTTAGCCCTTCTTCACCATCAAATCCTTGGCTCTTAAAATATATTAATGAAGTTACAATTTCCCTTGCATGGGAGGGAGAGATGGAAGTCGTGTCACCAAAGAATAATTGAGTCACCCAGAGGAAGTTTATCTGAAATGTCATATAGGGAGTTTGCTGCTGAATCCAGAATTCCTGACTGCCAGTATTTTGAGGGGGTGAAGCAGTCACCTGAGAATAGAACTCTCATGTACTGGACCCTGAGCCCATGTTCATTGTAGACATCATGCCCCTCCCTATTCCCCTCCTCAGCTGGGGGATGAACCACAAGATGGTGAACAGGAAAGAAAAGAATATGGCAGGACACCAAAAAGCTGAGGTTGAGACAGGAGATGCAAAAGAGAATAGGAATAGCAGAGCGCAAGAACAGGCGAGGCAGAGATAGAACACAACATGGAGGGGGAACAGGTGGAATAAGGGCAGTTTCTCTCCCTGGTTCTCCTCTTTTCTTCCCCCCCTCAATTCTCATTCCTTCCTTCTTATTCCTTTCCAGCTATTCTATCTTTTTTCCTTCCTCCCTTCCCCACTCCACTCTCTCTTTTCTTCTTTCATTCTTCCTCTTAGCCCCCCATTTCTTTCCTTCCTTTCTCTACTCCCCTTTCTTTTCTCCCCATCAATTCTTCCCTTTCCCTCCCCCCGTCTCTTTCTCCCCTCAGTTCTCTCTTCTTTTTTCCCTTCAATTTTCCACTCCCTTTTTCTCCTTTCCTTTCTCCCTCCCCACTCCAATTCTTCCTTCCTCTTTCAGGTGTCCCCTCCCTCTTTCCTCCCCTCTCCTTCATTTCTCCCTTTTCCTTTCTTTTCTTCACTTCTCACCTTTTCCTCAATTCTCTCTCCTCTTTTTCTCCCAGATCTTCTTTCTCTTTTCCTCATTCCCCAGTTCTCCTTTCCCCTTCCCCCCTCCCAGTTCTTCTCACTCTGTATCTTTCCTTTCCTCTCTTCCTAGCTTCCTTCTGTAGCTCATCATCTCTGATGTGCTAAATGAGTGTCTTTACCCTCTCTCCTAATTTCTTTTTCCCTGTTTTTTCTGTCATCTCCCCCTCTTTTTTCATTTCCCTTTCACCTCTGATAACTCTTTTCTCCCTTTTCCTGCCTCATATTTTTCCCACACCTGTTTCTCTCATCTTCCTCCTATGTTTCTCCATTAGCTTTACCCTAAATCTCACCTTTTCCTCTTCCTTCCTTCTCTCTAACTCTCTCTCTTTCTCTCTCCTTTACCCAACTGAATTTATGAATTTATCACCTGCCCTTTTGCTAAAGGGCTTCTGGGCTCTGGTAACTCACAGCCCAGCTGTGTGCCGGCAGAAGAACATATACGCACATGAACATGCAAAAACATACGTGCTTTGAATAGCTGAACTACAGAGAACGGTTTCTTCCTGGGACTGGATAGAGGAAAATCAAATAAATTTGCCACACATTCATAGGAAATACACCCCCCCTAAAAATTGTATAAATATGAAGAAAGATATGTATAACCCCTCAGATAACAACTTCTTCTAAGAGCAGAGAAATCAATGTTCAAAACACAAGAAGAGACAAGCAATTAATATAGTATGATCAAGAAATAGAGATAGGGAAGGACATTGGGCTCAAGAAGAAAAGAACTACCTAGAGGGAAAAGAAGGGGAAGAGTGAGAAACACATGGGTGATGAGCATGTGAAGAAACATGCAGCACTGGGGAAAGGGATGGAGAGAAGGATGATGGAAGGAAAGACATAGGTCATACTCAACTAGCCTTAGCATCCCCTGCCCACCTCCCAACTCCCTATCCTTCTTCCCCCACCGGTGCCCACCCTCCCATCACTCACCTTTATTACAGAAACTGTTGGGGAGCAGGGAGGTCAGAAGGAGGGGGAGCAGCAAAGGGGCCATGGTGCGGGGTAGGGTAAGGCGATTGCTCTCCCCTGAGAGCTTCTTTCCTTATTCCACCTTCAGGAAAGGATGCTGTGGGGAGGAGGGTCAAAGGATAAGTAAGGGAGTGACAGTGGAGGGGAACCTCATGGATTAATCCTTCGGAGCAGACCAGGGCAGACCGACCTGTGTAGATAAGGTGGTGGGGGAGGGGGGCTAGCAATGGCTCTCTTTCCCTCCCGCTCCCCGGGTTTTCTCGATCCCTCACTCACTCCCACCCCATCCCTGCTACTGCAGAATGATGTCAGCACAGCCGGGTGGGGATTGATGGTAATTCCATCCAATGAGGTGACTGGGGGGGCTGGCGCTGCAGGGAAGGAGGGGACCAATGGTGCTGGAGAATGTGGTGGGGCTTTTTTTTCCCTGACTGCAATTTGGGGAGTAAGGGAACTGCAGGGGAAGCAGGAGAGCCATGGAATGAATGGAAAACCAGAGCAGCGTGAGATGAAGAAGCTGTACATCAGGGGGTGGGGATGAGAACCTTTGGAAGGTTGGTGAGGGAGCTGTCTCCTAAATATGGCCCCTCCTCTTCATCTATGCTCCTTCTTTGCCCTCTCTTTCCCAGCATGATCCTTCTCTATAAACCACAGGGACTAAACCCACAACTCCAGGCAAAGAGACCCCAATAGCCCAGTTCCCAACATCCTGGAAGACATTCTGGACTGTTCAGTATGGAAGTAGAGAGAACTCCAGGGTTAATGTCAGAGAAAGTGTTCCCTTTCTTATATTCTCCTGCTGGGACAATTCACCTGTAACACCTACAATCCACTCAGAGTGTTGGGAAATTCATCCAGTGGATCAGATAGACACAGACATAATGATATCTATGGATATCGACATTTTTTTCCCTATTTTTAAGTCAAGATTTTCTTCTAATGCCTTATTATTTTCTCCACATTCAAAATTGGGCTAATAACAAATCTTGTTTACTCCAGCACTTGGGAAGCTGGGAAAAGCCTGTATAAAAACTGAGGTTGGGACTCACAATAGAACTCACAGCTTGGATATAGGAGAGATTCTAGGGGTAGAGATGTATAGACAAGGCTAAAAGAGGAAGGAGCCATTTCTGTGGGAGGGGGAGACAGGCTTTTCCTTGTGACAAAGGGGAGCCCATGTCTTCCAAGCTGGAAAGTGGAGAATTCCTCTAAATACCCAGCCAAGCTCATCATTCATCCTTTATCTAGGGCACTGGAGCTGTGGCCCAATTCCTCCTCAAGCTGCAGGTTTTTTCTTTAGGGTCCAGTGATTGTCACCATTCCCCATAGCCTCAACTCAATGGAAGGAGGAATTGTCATGGTGAGGGGGAGCTGTGTGATGAAACAGATATATTGATTTCAATTCCCCTCAATGATAGCTGGCATTATCTTCTATATTTTGGTTCTCTTGGATCTATGACTCAGTATTGGACTGTCAGGATCTTGTTGGCCCACTTCCCAGTTGAATGCTGGGTGGTCCCATGAGATTCCTCTGTGCTAGCCACCTACACCCAGGAATAGCTGTTCTGCCTACGGAGAAGACATACTCAGCCTTCTAAAGCATTACTGGGAAGAAGGAAAGACCAGTTTTAAACCAGGAAAACCAGGTATTCTACACCGATACTAACACCCCAAAACATCACCTTTTGCCTAATTTCTCAGGAGAAACTGAAATCAAGAATAACTTGGCCATATCACAATTAATCAATGAGTAAGCATATCTTAAGAATTTACATATGGTAGGCATATTGCAATCCAATTCCAGTCCCTAGCTATCTGCTGACCCTGGCTTCTAGTTTACTTGTGCTTTCCTTAAGAAGAAATCTACAAGGAGACCCCTAGCCTCCATTTTACCAGTTCTACTTATATAAGATACTTCACATACTCCCATCTGTCTGTCTGAAAGAAGGATTTTCTCCATCCTTCCTAGTCCTTTTTGTTTTATCATCCCTACCCCTTCCACCCCTTCATTCATCCTTTATTCTCTTGGACTTTTAAAATTACTTTCACCTTCCCTTTAAGAAGTATTCCCCAGGTCTTCTTAATATCTTGATTGGGATAAATAAATTTCTTTCAATTCCCTTCATGCCCTTGGCTACTAGCACTGGAACCATGTAGATTATTCTAGAGCTAAAGGGACCAGATGGAACTATTGATCTATGTCCTGCATTCTTATAGCAATATTCAAATCAATTTTTTTCTTTAAATATGTAATAACTCTAAGTCACATAAAATACAAAGGTAATTTTTTTATCAGTGCACAGCATAAAAACTCTTCAGTTGCACAGCACATAACATTCATGTTATAGTTACATATAGAAGACTAGACACATTACCTGTTGAAACATAATGTATATAGAAGATAGAATTGTATATTACAAACCAAATGTAACAATCACTTGCATTATGTATCTCATAACATATTACATAGCCAAATGACATCCTGCAGATCAAATTCACAGGTCACATGCAATGTGTAGCATTTAGAGACAAATTATCTACTGTAAATCAAATATGAAGTTCATATGTGATACACAAAGTGTTACATATTAAAGTTATATGCATATTACATTCTCCACCAATGGGAATTATCTGATTATATGGGTAACTTTTTCTACCATTATATCCAAAGTATCATAATTTATCCTGGTCACTGGCCAAATAGATGCCTTAGACGTAAATAGTGTCCAAGATGTAACCTGCTTTGCTGAGATATAATAACCCATAGTCCTAGTCCTATTCCATGGATGGCTCAGTCTCTCTCAGATTTCAGTCACCCACAAAACAATTTTAATAGGTATACTCAATTGTCTTTAGGCCTCTATAGATGGAATATATTCAGGAAAGATACAGCTCCTGGGTTTAGCCCTTCCTATCCGAGCTGTGGTTCCCCTTTGACCAAGGAGTCAATTGAATTTACTGACTCTCCAAAAGGCTCCATTGTACATTTTATTCTTCACCTAAGTGACTATGTGGATCCTTTCCCTATGAACCATTATCTGCATGCAAGTTTTAAAGACTAGCTATTAGTTACATATATATGTATATATACATACATATATGTATGTATGTATATGTATACTTATATATATATATATATTACTCCCTAGGTAAGTAATACAAATTGGTAGCAAGGTTCTTTGATGTTTTACAAGCACAGTCTCATGCTTCCTATTGACATCTGAAGCCAAATTTAGCCAGTAGCATATATTTCTTACCAGTTCCAGAGCTCTCTCTTGACCCAAATAACTAAAATCATCATGACTATGTAGTAGTTTGCCCATGGTAGAACAAACTAATTTTTTTTTTTTTTTAACAACCTATGTTAAATCAGTGAACATTTGTCATGGTGCACAGTTCCACATCTGCCATTCTCTCAACAGTGAGGTGTCTTCTAAGGAATAAAGCATGAATACTTAAGGGTCATGATCCTATTTCTTGTCCTGTATCATTTCCCAAAGACCTTCATTAATTACACAGTTGCTCTTGTTGCCAGCCACCCAAGAATAAATGGAATAAAAAGAATGGCATAATGCAATGAAATTTACATCTACTGATGACATACTTCCCAGAGGAAGTCCTAGACATACCTAGTCACACTTTTATGGATTTAACATGTCACAGATCACTGTCACCCCTTCTATAGGCACTACCATAATTTTGGACATACGAAACCTATTAGCAATGGTTTTTGCATTCACTTGAATCTTCTCTGGCAGGTTATGAGTACTGAACTTATTATTGGCTATTACCACTGACCATCTGACAAGCAACTTTACAAGACATAATAAAGGTCACTGGGTTGGTTGTCTATACTTAAAACTGAACTTTGTATGCAGGCTTGAAATTTATCAGTGAAGGCCTACTTCAAAACCAATATGTGGATAGGATAATGAATCTCACTATCTAGTAAGTATTCTATTGACAAATGCAATCAGTGATTAGCAATATGCTAAAATAATACTGGAGGCAACCAGATGGCTTAATAGGAGTGCTGGGCCTGGAATCAGGAAGACCTGAGTTCATATATTTCTTCAGGCATTTATTAGCTATGTGACTCTGGGCAATTCATTTAATCTCTTCTTGCCTTAAATTCTTGCCTTAAATTGCAAATCCCTCCAGTATCTTTTCCAAGAAAACCCCATGGAACAGTATTGGTATGATATAGGATACAGGTCAGGAAGAGTCAGACATGACTAAATAATTGAACAACAGCAACAACAAAATAAAACTGCTCCCAGCCCTCCCAGGGAGGTTTTAGTATACTACACAAAAAGTGTGCATATACACTGATTTATGGGAAACTTAAGTAGTATCCTATGGTATAAAATGCTTTAGATGAAACTAGTCCAGGAGAGATGGGAAATTTTCAAGAACTAAATTCTGAAGGCACAAAGGAAAACAATTCCAATGAGAAAGAAAAATGAGATTGATTTGAAAGTACATATGTGGATGCATGGAGAACTCACCCAACTAATTTCAGTTTTCAAAAGGAGATACACAGAAGTCAGAAGCAAGATCAGAAGCAAAAAGCAGAACTTTTTTTAAATTAAAGCTTTTTATTTACAGAACATATGAGTAATTTTTCTACATTGACCTTTGCAAAATTTTTTTTGTTCCAAATTTTTCCCCTTCTTCCCCCCACCCCCACTCCTAGATGACAGGTAGTCAAATATATGTTAAATATATTAAAATATATGATAAATCATATATATATATATGTATACATATATATATGCACATATCCATACAGTTATCTTTCTGCATAAGAAAAATCAGATCTAGAAAGACAAAAAAAAAAAAAAAAAAGACAACCTAAGAAGGAAAACAAAATGCAAGCAAACATCCACAGAAAGTGTTAAAATGCTGTGTTGTGGTCCACACTCAGTTCCCACAGGCCTCTTTCTGGATGTATATGACTATTTTCATCGCTGAACAATAGGAACTGGTTTAAATCACCTCATCGTTGAAGAAAACCATGTCTATCAGAATTGATCATCATATAGTCTTATTGCTGTATATAATGATCACCTGGTTCTGCTCATTTCACTAAGCATCAGTTCATGTAGGTCTCTCCAGACCTTTCTGAAATCATCTTGTTGGTCATTTCTTACTGAACAATAATTATCCATAACATTCATATACCATATTTTATTCAGCCATTCTCTAACTGATGGGCATCCATTCACTTTCCAGTTTCTTGCCACTACAAAAAGGGCTGCCACAAACATTTTTGCACATGTGGGTCCCTTTCCCTCCTTTAAGATGTCTTTGGGATATAGACCCAGTAGAAATACTGCTGGGTCAAAGGGTATGCACAGTTTGATAACTTTTTGAGCATAATTCCAAATTGTTCTCTAGAATGGTTGGATCCATTCACGGTTCCACCAACAATGTATTAGTGTCCCAGTTTTCCCACATCCCCTCCAACATTCATCATTATCTTTTCCTGTTATCTTAGCCAATCTGACATGTGTGTAGTGGTATCTCAGACTTGTCTTAATTTGCATTTCTCTGATCAATAGTGATTTGGAGCGCCTTTTCATATGACTAGAAATAGTTTCAATTTCTTCATCTGAAAATTGTCTGTTCATATCTTTTGGCCATTTATCAATTGGAGAATGGATTGAATATATATATTTGAGTCAATTCTCTAAATATTTTAGAAATGAGGCCTTTATCAGAACTTTTGAATGTAAAAATGTTTTCCAAGTTTATTGCTTCCCTTCTAATCTTGTCTGCATTCATTTTGTTTGTACAAAACCTTTTTAACTTGATATAGTCAAAATTATCTATTTTGTGATTAATGATCTCTAGTTCTTCTGTGGTCACAAATTCCTTCCTCCTCCACAGATCTGAGAGGTAAACCCTCCTACGTTCTTCTAATTTGTTTATAATATCATTCTTTATGTCTAGATCATGAATCCATTTTGACCTTATCTTGGTATATAGTGTTAGGTGTGGGTCAATGCCTAGTTTCTTCCATACTAGTTTCCAATTTTCCCAGCAATTTTTGTCAAATAGTGAGTTTTTAACCCAAAAGCTGGGGTCTTTGGGTTTATCAAACACTAGATTACTATAGTCATTGACTATTTTGTCCTGTGAACCTAACTTATTCCACTGATCCACTACTCTGTTTCTTAGCCAGTGCCAAATGTTTTTGATGACCGTTGCTTTATAATATAGTTTTAGATCTGGTACAGCTAGGCCACCCTCATTTGAAAAAGCAGAACAATCTTGTAAAAAAAATATAGTGTCAGGAATTCTAAAGTTCAGAATGAGCTAGATTGGCAAGGGAATCTAAAGACAACAAAAAATGTGTGTGTGTGTGTGTGTGTGTGTGTGTGTGTGTGTGTGTGTGTGTAATCCATATTGGTAGGAAAAAGGATTAAATAAGGTATAACTTTGGTTTGAGGTGGATGAGACAACTAACAATAAAAAGAAAGTAGAATTGCTCAACTTTTATTATCTTTCTATCTTCTTTCAAAGAACGACAATGTTTATGTTGGAAATGACAGGATAAAAAATGATTAAAATGGAGTGGATACCTATGATAAATAAGTAGAGAGTGAGAGAGCATCTGATAGCCTTTGACATATTCAAGTAACTTGACCCATATGAACTACATATGGCTCCTAGTAGACCTAGTAGATGTGATTACTGATCCATTGCCAGTGATATTTGAAAGATAACAGGAAACAGACAAGGTACAACAAGATTGCAGGATAAATGTTCCCCCAATTTTCAAAATATAGGTGGGGGAAGAATAGAGCCTGTAAATTCTAGGCCATTGTTCTTGACTTTGATTCCTGGAAAGACTCTAGAATGGATCATTAAAGACATGATTGGCAAAGATTTAGATGGGAAAGTGGTGATCACAAAGAACTAGCAAGATTTTGTGAGGAATAACAGGTCATTCCAGACAAATCTCATTTCCTAGTAGATGAGAAGAATTCTATAGATAGAATTTATTAGGTTTTAGCAAAGTTTTTGAGAAAGTATATTATACTATTCTTGTGAAAGATATAGATTAGAGCAGAGTTTTAAAAGAAATGAGGGATTCTAAAAAGCAAAGGTGAGAATGGAATGCATTCCAAGCTTGGGGGGTCAGTTAATGTAAAGGCAAAATATGAAGTGTCACATGTAAGAAACAGCAAGGAAATTCACTTGGCTAGACTGTACAGTGTAGGATTTGGCTAGCTTGTACAGTGTGAGAAGGGAAGTAATGTATAAATTTGAAAAGATAGGTTGGGGCTAGGTTGTAAAACACTTTAATAACTGAAAAGGAGTGCTTGTATTTGATCCTAGATGCAATAGGGAGCCACTGGAGTTTACTGAGTAGGAGAATAGAATTATCAGACCTACTTTTAGGAAAATCATTTGGAAGCTGCATGCAGGATGGACTAGAGAGGAAAAAATAAGGCAAGGAAAACTTTTAGGAAGCTATTGAAATAATACAGGTGAGAAATGATAAGGGACTGAGTTAGAATAGTAGCCATATGAGTAAAGAGAAGGGGACATATATCAGAGATATCATGGAAGAAAAATTATAAGACTGACAACTGATTGGGCATATGGAATAAGGGAGAGTAAGGAGTCAAGGATAATATCAAGTTTTTGAACCTAGTAATGGAAAAGATTATGGAAACCTGGACTGAAACAGGGAAGTTCAAAAGTGGGTCCAGTATAGAGAGAAAGAATGAATTCAGTCTTCAACATGCTGGATTTGAGATGCCTACAAGACAACTGGTTAAAATATCCAATAGGCAGTTGGGGAGAGTAATTAAGACTCTGTGGGTGAGTGGATGAGTATACATATATATGCACATAAATGTATGTATGTGTGTTTATATACACATATGGATATACATATTATATATGCTTTGGGGTCAATCCATAGGAGAATAAGGTCAACAAGTGATAAGTATAGGAAGAGAAGAGTGTTCAGGAGAAAGTATACCCACAATTAGAGAGTATGGATAATGAGTCAGCAAAGAAAACTGAAAAAAAATGTTAAGCAGATAAAAGAGAACAATCTTTTTTGAAAGGAAACCCAGAAGGAAAGCGTATTCAAAAGGAGAATGTGATCAATAGATACTGAGGCAGGTAGGTGGTGCAATAGATAGAACACCAGCCCTGAAGTCAGGAGGACCTGAGTTCAAATCTAACCTCAGACACTTAATACTTCTTATCTGTGTGACCCTAGGCAAATCACTTAACTCCAATTGCCTCAGCAAAAACAAAAAACAACAACAACAAAAATTGTTTTAGATACTATAGAGATCTTGAGAAGGATGAGAATTGAGACTGGTGTATTTGATTTGTCAATTAAAAGAAAACTAGTAAATTTGGAAAAAATTGTTTCAATTGATTGATGAAGTTGAAAGTTAGATTATAAAGGATTGAGAAGTGAGTGAATAAGAAGAGATGTAAAGACAATGGAAGTAGACGATTCCTTTTTTCTCTGAGTTTGGCTGAAGCGGAAAAAGAAATATAATAATAGATAGTGGTTTGTCCTCTACTTGATTCTCTGTGGAACACCCCTGAGGGAATTGACTGATGTTCAGAGAGGGTGTTTTTTGTCATTTTTACATATTTCCCATGTTTTCCAACAGAGGGAAAGAATGGAATAAACATTTTTTTTTATATAGCACCTACTATGAAACTGAGGCAAATAGAAATTAAATGATTTATTCAGAATCTCACAGCTAGCAAGTGCCTTGAGTCCAGATTTGTACTCATGTCTTCCTGACTCCAGACTTTTCACCACACCACCAGCTGCCTCTGATGCCTCTAGAACAACCTTCCTATCAGTTCTGAGTAGCTGGGGATCTGTTTCCTCTGGGCACGAATATCTAATAATGATGACCTATATCACCTTTCTCAGCATTTGAGTCAATCTAACCATGATCTATGTATTTTATAGGTCCTGAACACTAGACTTTGGACCTCTGTGTAAGTTTCTCCATTAGAAGGTAGTTGGATTCTTTCTTTTCCTTTTAATAGAACAGGCATTTCAAATGGATATCATCAGTACTTCTTGAATTACCAAAATGAGTTGTCAGCATCACATTACTCAAATAAAAGCTATCTACATGCATTGTCTTGAATTACTCTCCTCTTAATCGTTCCTCAACCCTTTGAAATCTTGTTTCTGATTTCAAATAACTCAACTGAATCCACTCTCTCCAGCGATCTAATTATCAAACCTAATGGCCTTTTCTCAATCCTCATCCTTCTTGGCCTCTTTGCAGCATTTGACATTCTTGACTACTTTTCCCTCTAACACTTTCTCCTTTGGATTTTCATGACATTGTTCTCTTTTGATTTTCCTTCTAGCTGTCTGACCGTTCCTTCTAAATTTCATCCGCTATCATCATTCATATCATTGTCTTTAAAAATGGGGCCTTTTCTCTCTATATACAGCTTCTTACTTGATGACTTCACTAGTTCCTAATTCCTACAGATGTAATTGTTATCTCAGTCTAGTCTAGGTCCTCTCCTAGGCTCTAGTTGTATATCTTCAGTTGATAATTTGATTTTTTTTACCCAACTGTTTGTATATCTTGGAGACATCTCAAACTCCACATATCCAAAACAATTCATTATTTTTCCCCTCAAATCCAATGTTTACCAAGCTTTCCAATTTTTTGCCTGACATCTCCTCTCTTCTGGTTTCCCAGGTTCCTAACTTTGGTTATTATCATCTACTCACTTTCCATTTTGCTATTTCTACCTCTGCATTGTTATGCTTTTGGCTGCAACATTTCTCCCAGATGATCCCTTTTCTCTACTCACCTAAGCCTCTATCTTGTCTCACATCCTTATTATTTCTTTCCTGGATTCTTGCTATAGCCTCCTAAATGGTATCCCTGCCTCAAGGGTCTCCTATCTCCAATCTATATTCCACATAGCTCACAAAGTGATTTTCTTAAGAAGTCATCAACAATGTCATTCCCTTAACCAAATAAACACCAAAGTTCCCTATTTTCTTTAGGATCAAATTTGATTTTTAAAGCCACACCTTCCACAACCTGGTCTCAACTTCATTATATATTCTTCTTCTTCCTGCATCTCTAGTCCAACCAAATCAGCCTTTTCCCTAATCCTCACACAAGGAGAATAGAAGTATAGACCGACTTTTAGGAAAATCACTTGAAAGCTACATGCAGGATGGATTAGAGGGGAAGAGTTGAGACAAGGAGACTTATTTAGGAGTCTATTGAAATAACACAGGGTGAGAAGTGATAAGGGACTGAACTAGAATAGTATTAGTAAAGAGAAGAAGGGGATATATATGAGAGATATCATGGAGGTAAAAATGGTAAGACTGAACAACTGATTGGGTATATGGAGTAAGGGAGGGTAAGGAGTCAAGGGTAATACCAAGTTTTTGAACCTAGTGATGGAAAAGATGATGGGAACCTGGGGTGAATATAGAGGGAAAGAGAATGAGTTCAGTTTTCAACATGCTGGGTTTGAGATGCCTATAAGACATCTGATTGAAATCTCCAACAGGGGAGAGTAATTAAAACAAGTAAGACTGTCTCCAGTGCTCACTTTACCTCCACTTCATAAAATTCCTGACTTCCTTTAACATAGTTCAATGCCAGCTTCTATACAAGGCTTTTTTTGATCTTTCCACCCACTAGTGCCCTTCATCCCTCGCTAACTGGTATTTGCTTTATGAATGTAACTGGCATTTGATGGAAAAGAAGCTATGTATATGCAAGTTATGTATCCAAGGCTTAACACTCCGTACCCAATGCCAGTTCCACAAACAATAAGGCATAGCAAGTAAACCCATTTATCCAAGATGATAGAAAGCAGAAACCAAAAAAAAAAAAGTATTCACAAATGAAAAATATATGCCACACAATGAAGAGAGGGAATAATTTCTTCCATTGAGAGCAAAATAGCTCAATCAAGAGTACCAAATCTCATTTAAGAGGAAATTCCCAACATTTCTATGTGTTATAAACTTAGGATAAGAGACATAATAGAGGTAAGAACTCTTCTGCATGTCAGTTTCTTCCTAGAATTTTTTTCTTCCTTCAGGGATCTAAAGAAAATATGGAAACATATCTTTTCTTTGGAAACCAGGAAATCAAGATTCCTCTTTTCCCAAACTTTCACTAACTCTGTCGCTCACCCAGACATAGGACACTGAATAATAATGTTTACCAGTTAGGAAAGTCTTGTGGAATGGACTTTGAGGCAGGGGTTACATATTTATTTATAATAATATTGCATATAATGTTTTTTCTCTTGATAGAATATAAACTTATTGAAACTAAGCACTGTTTCATTTTCCTTTCTGTGTCCTAGCAAATTGTCCATTGTATAATAAATGCTTATTGATTAATTGGTTGATTGGCTAACATCATGATCAAAATGTTGTCAAAAACAGATCCCTGGAAGCTCTCTAATAATCATAAATGTTTGTCCACAGAAGTCTCCTAATGCCTTTGTATCACATCAATGGCATCTTCCAACAAGTTAATAAAGGCTTCTTTTTCTGGTGGGCAAAGACTCACCCCTGAGGAAAGAAAATTTCCATATTAAGTTTCATGTAGTAAAGTAAATAGACTAACAGTCTGTTATCATATAATAACTATCATCAGAAGAGGCTTTTTGCTTGCCGGGGAAAGCATAAATCCTAAGCTTCCCAGTTATACAAGCTCATATCTGTCATCTTTGATTCACTAGTCTAACAGTATCTCTCTACTACTCAATAAACTCCAATGGATTCCTATTACTTCCAGGATCAACAGCAACAATAAATAATTATTAAGCCCTTGCTATTTTCTAGGCACTGTGCTAAGCACAGGAAATACAAAAAAAAAAAAAAAGAAAGAAACAAAGTTCCTGCCCTCAAGGAACTCACATCCTAATAGCCGAGACAACATACAAATGACTATTAACATGGAAGGTATATACAAAGTATATGGAAGATAATCTTAGAAGGAAAGCATGGCAGCCAAAGGGAAATGGAAAGAAAGGGGCATATGTACTGAGTTCTGGAGGAAGCCAGGGAAGTCAGGAGGCAGAGGAAAAGTAGAGGAGCATTCCAAGTTTGAAGGACAGCCTGTGAAAAGACAGAATCGAGAGACAGAACATTGTGTGCAAGGATCAGCAAAAAGGCTAGTGTTGCGAGACATTAGATTATTTTTGTTATTAAGTCATTTCCTACTCAAAGAGTGGAGTTTTCTTGGCAAAGATACCAGAGTAGTCTGCCATTTCCTTCTCCAGCTCATTTTACAGATAAGGAAACTGAGGCAAACAGGATTAAGTGACTTGCTAGGGTCACACAGTCAATATCTGAATCTGGATTTGAACTCTGGAAGATTTCTTCCCAACTTCAGTCCCAGTTCTCCGTGCACTACGGCACCACCTAGTGCCCCTACAACCATACAGCAACATTGCCTTACTGCCCTTTGCAAACAACATTTCATCTCCCAACTCCCAACTCCCAACTTTTCACAGACTGTACCTCATACCTGGAATGCTCTCCCATTGACCTCTGTCTCCTGACTTCCCTGGTTTTCTTCAGTTCTCAGCCCAAATGTCACCTCCTTTAGGAGGTTTTTCTCATTCCCCTCCACTACTGTGCCTTCCTTCTGAGATTCCCTCCTACCTACTCTGAATATTCATAGTTGTTTGCAGGTTGTCTCCTTCATTATGACTGTGAGTTCCTTGAAGGCAAGGACCATGTTTTTGCTTTTTTATCACCAGTGTCTACCATGGTGCCTAATAAATGCTTGTTGACTGGCTTCGTTGGAAAGTGCTCCTAAAAGCACATCATCTTCAGTTACTTCTCTCATCAGGAATTTTTTAAACCATCTCTCCTCATCAGCATGAGGGGATTGTTAAATAATTAGTTTCCCAAACAGTCTATTAATAGTTATCTCACTGGGGATGCTAGAATGTATCACTGTTTCAGGAAATTTACATTATATAGCTATAATGTCTCATTCCTATATTTCTTAACCCATTCATTACATTCTTCCAAAATATCCGTACAATCTCTTCACCATCCCAATCAATAGATATCACCTAAATGAATAGTTTTTGAAGAGGATTATATCCTATTTTAAAAAAACAGTTTTTCAATATCTGCATGGCCACAGAGACTTTATCTTCAAACTCCAATATGCAAAAAGTATATAAAAATATAATAGCAGTATAACAACATACAACCCCTTTAATTAGCACACAAAAGCTTACTGGCTATCATAATTAGTTAGTGGGGGGGGTCAAGAATAAGCATTATTAAATAACCTACATGTTTCAGATATTGTATTAAACATTTTTACAAATATTATTTCATTTATTCCTCACAACAATCTTAGAAGGTGAGTGTTTTTATAATTCCCATTTTATATTTGAAGAATATGAGGCAGACCAAGGTTAAGTGACTTACTTAAGATCACACAGTTAGTAAGTATCTAAGGTTGGTTTTGAACTCAGGTCTTCATGACTCAAGGACTAATGTTGTAATCACAGCTCTGCTCACGTTCAAAGTTCAACATTGCATCTATTCAAAACTCAAGGCCCATTGGATGTATATTCTTACAGACCAGTAAGTCAATAAACATTTATTAAGTATTTACCATTTTCAAAGTACTGTGCTAAGTGATGGGGATACAAAATAAGCCAAAAAATAGTCCCTTGCCTCTAGGAATTCCCAATCAAATGGGGGAAATAGCATGAATACAACTATGTAAAACAAAATAGATATAGGATAATGGAGATAATCAATAGAGGAAGGCCTTCCTCAGGAGATCAGGAAAGACACCTCAGAGAAAGTCAGAGTTTAGTTGGGACTTTAAGAAGAAACAAGAGTTAAAATTGGAGGAGAGGATTCCAACCAGAAGACAACTAATAAAAATAGCCAAAGTGTCTTATATGAAGAAAGCAAAGAGGCCAGCAATACTAGAGAGGGATAATGTAAAGTATAAGAAACAGAAAAGTTGGATGGTGGGATATAAAGATCTTCTGAATGCCAGAGGGTTTTATATTTAATTCTAGAGGTGATAGGACACTATTAGATTTTATTGAGTCAAAGAAAGTGCCATGATCAACATTTTGCTTAGAAAGATTAACTTGATAGCTAAATGGAGGACAGACTGGGGTGGGGGTGAGGAGTGAGTTGAGGCAGGCAGGTCCAGCTGAAGCTATTGCAATAATCCAGATGTGAGGTGATGAGTAGGGTAATGACAGTGTCAGAGAAAAGATGGGGGCATATATGAGACATGTTATCAAAATAGAAATGATAAAATGACCCCTAATTGGATATGGGGGGAGATAATGAGAAGTCAGAATGCCTCCAAGGTTTCAAGTCTGTGTGATTAGGAGGATGATGGTACCCTAAATATTAACAGGTGAGAGAAATGATTAATAATAGCCAATTAATAAGAGAAGGGAAGATGCAGGGTTTTTTTTTTCCCCATTCAGCAACCAGTCCTTGCAAGTTATTCAGGCAGTGCTGATAATGATATTGGGCTAACATTCTCCTCAACCCTTGATTTGGTTTCTACCCAACTGGGAAAACAATCTATTCTAGGTGAATTCTGCCATTGTTCAATTATATTAGAAGACTGAGTGAAGATGAGTCCCTGTCCAAAAGTAACATAATTAGTCACAACTTCAGCTCCTCATTAGCTATCTCATTATAATATTCCTTCTGTCATTAATTGTTAACCAATCAGAGTTGATTTCTATCTGTTGGAAACAACTACTCATCCAAGGGTATTTAAGCACTGGGTGTCTCCAAGTAACCGAGTTTCTGGGAGAACCACTGACCTCAATTTGTTGATTATTTGTTAGCCACAATAACAACAATATTAATAACAATAACAATAACAAGTTAATTATTAATTACCCAGAAGCTATTTTTCTCAGACTTTTCCAGGGGATTTAGAAAGAAGGAAGGATTTTGAGAAAAAGTTCAGTTTTAGACATGTTGAATTTAAGATATTTAAAGGATACCCTGTTGAAATGTTTAGTTGGAGATTTGAGACGGGAGGTCAGAAGAAGTTAGGGCTAGAAAAGTGAATCTGAGAGTTATATGCCTAGAGAGGATAATTGAAACTATAGTTAATGAGGTCATCAAATGAGAAAAGAAGAGGGTCTAGGAACAGAGCCTCAGGGAACACCAATATTAGTAGTTATGACATCAATAAAGATCCAGCAAAGGAAATAAGGAGCAGTTGGACAGCTAAAAGGAGAATCTGGAGAAGGCAGTCATGAAAACCTAGAAAGAAGAGAGTATCAAGGAGAAGAGGGTGATTTATAGTGTCAGACACTGAAAAAAAAAAGTCGAGTCAGTCAATAGGGCATTAATTTTGTGCCTATTGTATACCAGGATCTATTTTAAATCCCAGAAAATATCAATACAAATAAAAAGCCAATTTGCCTTCAAGGAATTTACAATGTAACAGGGAAGATAATACACAAAAAGGAAGCTAAAAGGGTTGAGGGAGAAGGGGAAGAAAGTAAAGAAGGTACCCTATGGAATCGAGTTGTTGTGGTTGCTGTTTGTTCTTCATTCTCATGACATCCCATCTGGGAGATGGTACCATGACATGCAAGTGGAGGAGACTAAAGTCCAAAAGCAATATACCCAGTGAGAAATGGAGAGAAAACTGGGATGCTGGGAACCTCTCCTTAACTGGAGGTTTTGAAGCTCATAGATGTGCCCTCCAGTCAGAGGGATGAGGATTGGAAAGGACCATTTGATATAACACTAAAGGTTGAATTAATAATTTTGGAGAGAAAGGCTTCAATTGCGGCTCTATAAAAAAAGTCCATCATCTTGAAGACACAAAGACCCATAGGGGTGCATAGAATATAGGCCAGGCAGACTGGTACAATGGGCACTCCTGGCCCTTTATCTGTGAAAAACTACCTTCTGTTACTGACAGCAATGAGATAAATATAGTTCATAAAAATCAGGGACACAGAGACGAAGTACCAGAGATTTCAGAGGAAGACTTAGAAGACCATGACCTACATACTCACAGTCAGATCTACGCTATAGAAAACCCTCAGCATGCCAAAATAGGCATTGGGGGTGGGGAAAGGAGAACAAGCATTTATTAAACAACTACCATGTGTCAGGCACTGTGCTAAGTGCTTTTATAAATATTACCTCGAGTCATCCTCACAACAACCCTATTATTATCCACTTTACAGTTGAGGAAACTGAGGCAGGCAATGCTTAAATGACTTGTCCTTGATAACATAGGTAGAAAGTATCTGAAACTGGATTTGATCTCAGGACTTCCTGACCACAAATCTAATGCTCTATTCATTGTGCCACCAGCTACCTCCATCTCTTGAGTATCATAAATAATAACCAGCAAGATAATAGCACTCACTTGTGGCTTCCAAGAAAAATTTAGATTACCTTCTTTCAAATTCTGATTCTACTATCTATATGACTTTGGACAAGCTATCATAAGATGAATTCTAAGATCCCATATGACATTGATTCTACATATGCTACATGATATGACATGCTACATGCAATGCTATCATATGTATTATCACCATGATAAATTTGAGACTTCTATGATACTGGTTTATTTTCTCAAGTCATCAGGTACTTGAGACTTCTGGGGCCTCAGTTATGTCAGTACTATGGCCAACAGTCCATGGTTTATTTAGAACTGTATAAGGAGTTAAGGGGGACAGAAAGAATGAAATGAGCACTTATCCCTAATGGTATGACTGAGTCAGGAGGGAGTACATTGGACCAAGCCTGTAATGATTACTTTAGTATTGCATTTCATTTTATACACCATAATTTCCGTGCCATGTTCCAACTAATGGACACTTCTAGTTTTCAGTTCTTTGCAACTATAAAATGAGTTGTATATATTGTATATACAATATAAAAATATTGTACATGTGTCTTTTCCCTTCTTTCTTTGGTCTTTTTTGGGGGTATTAACCTAGAAATGGTATTGCTGGGTCAAAAGGCATGTACACTTTAGTAATATTTTGGGGCATAGTTGCAAATTGTTTTCTAAAATGACTAGATCAATTCACAATTCCACTAACAGCATCTCAATGTGCTTTTTTTCTCAGCCTCTCCAATATGTGACATTTTCCTTTTTTGTCTACTTTGATAATCTAATGAGTATAAAATGGAACTTCAAAGTTGCTTAATTTGCATTTCTCTAGTTATTAATGACTTGAAGCATTTTTTTTTCATGTTGCTATTGATAGCTTGGATTTCTTTGATGAAAACTGCTTATTGGCCTACTGGCTTTTATTCTTTTTTTTAAATTTTATTTATTTTATTCTGAATTTAAGAAATAAAACAAGCACTTGCATAGCATAGTAGAATCTGCATTTAAATACATTATAAGTTTAATTTACATTATTAAAATTTTCTATATGACTTTCTTTTTTAAATAGTATTTTTTTTCTAAATATATGTAAAGATAGCTTTCTACATTCATTTTTGTAAGACTTTGTGTTCCAAATTTTTCTCCCTCCCTCTTTTATTTACACCCTCTCCAAGACAGTAAAATGGCTTTTATTCTTATAAATCTGAACCCATTTCTCATATATTTAGAAATGAGACCTACTAAAAGGCTGGAGCAGAATCTATTATGCTTCAAGTGAACAAAAAAAAGCAGGGGTAGCAATCCTGATCTCAGACCAAGTAAAAGCAAAGATAGGCTTAATTAAAAGAGACAAAGAAGGAAATTATATCTTCCTAAAGGGTACCATAGATAATGAAGCAATATGAATACTAAACATATATGCACCACAAAATAAATAAGAAAGAAGTTAAGGAGGTAAACAAAATGTTAGAAAAGTTAGGTATAATAGATCTTTGGAGGAAATTAAGTGGAGATAGAAAGGAGTTTACTTTTTTCTCAGTAGTCCATGGAACTTATACAAAAATTGACCATGTGTTAGGACACAAAAACCTCAAAATCAAATGCAGGAAGGCAGAAATAATAAATGTATTTTTTTCAGATCATGACGGAATAAAAATCACATGCAACATAAGGCCAGGAGAAAATAGACCAAAAACCAATTGGAAACTAAATAATTTTACCTTAAAGAATGAATGGGTGAAACAGCAAATTACAGACGCAATTACTAACTTCATCCAAGAGAATGACAATAATGAGACAACATACCAAATTTTGTGGGATACAGCCAAAGCGGTAATAAGGGTACATTTTATATCTCTAGATGCTTATTTGCATAAAGTAGAGAAAGAGAAAATCAATGAATTGGGCTTGCAACTAAAAAAGCTAGAGAAAGAACAAATTAAAAACCCCCAATCAAATACCAAACTTGAAATCCTAAAAATAAAAGGACAGATTAGTAAAATTGAAAGTAAAAAAACTATTGAATTAATAAATAAAACTAAAAGTTGGTTTTATGAAAAAACCAACAAAATAGATAAACCTCTAGTTAATTTAATTAGAAAAAGGAAAGAGGAAAATCAAATTGTTAGTCTCAAAAATGAAAAGGGAGAACTTTCCACCAATGAAGAGGAAATTAGAGCAATAATCAGGAGTTACTTTGCCCAACTTTATACCAATAAATTTGATAACCTAAGTGAAATGGAGGAATATCTACAAAAATATAGATTGCCCAGATTAACAGAAAAGGAAATAAATTACTTAAATAGTCCCATTTTAGAAAAAGAAATAGAACAAGTCATTAATCAACTCCCTAAGAAAAAATCCCCAGGACCAGATGGATTTACATGTGAATTCTACCAAACATTTAAAGAACAATTAACTCCAATATTTTATAAACTATTTGAAAAAATAGGGAATGAAGGACTCCTACCAAACTCCTTTTATGATACAGACATGGTACTGATACCTAAACCAGGTAAAACAAAAACAGAGAAAGAAAATTATAGATCAATCTCCTTAATGAATATTGATGCAAAAATCTTAAATAAAATATTAGCAAAGAGATTACAGAAAATCATTCCCAGAATAATACACCATGACCAAGTAGGATTTATACCAGGAATGCAGGGATGGTTCAATATTAGGAAAACTATTAACATAATTGACTATATTAATAACAAAATTAACAAAAAACATATGATAATCTCAATAGATGCAGAAAAAAGCATTTGATAAAATCCAGCATCCATTCCTATTAAAAACATTAGAGAGTATAGGAATTAATGGACTTTTCCTTAAAATAGTCAGTAGCATCTATTTAAAACCATCAGCTAGCATCATATGTAATGGTGATAAACTAGAACCATTCCCAATAAGATCAGGGGTGAAACAAGGTTGCCCAATATCACCATTACCATTCAATATTGTATTAGAAATGCTAGCCTTGGCAATAAGACAAGAAAAAGAGATTAAAGGAATTAGAGTAGGTCATGAGGAAACCAATTATCACTCTTTGCAGATGATATGATGGTCTACTTAGAGAACCCTAGAGAATCAACTAAAAAACTATTAGAATTAATCCACAACTTTAGCAAAGTTGCAGGATACAAAATAAATCCACATAAATCATCAGCATTTTTATACATCACCAACAAAATGCAACAGCAAGAGATACAAAGAGAAATTCCATTCAAAATAACTATCGATAGTATAAAATATTTGGGAATATATCTGCCAAGGGAAAGTCAGGATCTATATGAGCAAAACTACAAAACACTCTCCACACAAATAAAGTCAGATCTAAACAATTGGAAAAACATCAAGTGCTCTTAGATAGGTCAAGCGAATATAATAAAGATGGCAATACTACCTAAACTAATCTATTTATTTAGTGCTATACCAATCAAACTCCCAAGAGATTATTTAACTGACCTAGAAAAAAATAACAACAAAATTCATCTGGAAAAACAAAAGGTCAAGAATTTCAAGGAAATTAATGAAAAAAAATGCAAATGAGGGTGGCCTAGCTGTACCAGATCTAAAACTATATTATAAAGCAGTGGTCACCAAAACCATTTGGTACTGGATAAGAAATAGAGTAGTGGATCAGTGGAATAGGTTAGGTTCACAGGACAAAATACTCAATGACAATACTAATCTAGTGTTTGATAAACCCAAAGACCCCAGTTTTGGGGATAAAAACTCACAAAAACTGCTGGGATAATTGGAAACTAGTATGGAAGAAATTAGGCATTGACCCACACCTAACACCATATACCAAGATAAGGTCAAAATGGATTCATGATCTAGGCATAAAGAATGATATTATAAACAAATTAGAACAATGTAGGATGGTTTACCTCTCAGACCTGTGGAGGGGGAAGGAATTTGTGACCAAAGAAGAACTAGAGGTCATCATTAATCACAAAATAGATAAGTTTGACTATATCAAGTTAAAAAGTTTTTGTACAAACAAAATGAATGCAGACAAGATTAGAAGGGTAGCAGTAAACTGGGAAAATATTTTTACATCCAAAGGTTCTGATAAAGGCCTCATTTCTAAAATATATAGAGAATTGACTCAAATATATAAGAATTCAAGCCATTCTCCAATTGATAAATGGTCAAAAGATATGAACACACAATTTTCAGATGAAGAAACTGAAACTATTTCTGGTCACATGAAAAGGTGCTCCAAGTCACTATTGATCAGAGAAATACAAATTAAGACAACTCTGAGATACCACTACATACCTGTCAGATTGGCTAAAATGACAGGAAATGATGATAACTGTTGGAGGGGATGTGGGAAAACTGGGACACTGATACATTGTTGGTGGAACTGTGAATGGATCCAACCATTCTGGAGAGCAATTTGGAACTATGCTCAAAAAGTTATCAAATTGTGCATACCATTTGACCCAGCAGTGTTTCTACTGGGCCTATATCCCAAAGAGATTTTAAAGGAGGGAAAGGGGCCCACATGTGCAAAAATGTTTGTGGCAGCCCTTTTTGTAGTGGCTAGAAACTGGAAACTGAATGGATGCCCATCAATTGGAGAATGGCTGAACAAATTATGGTATATGAATGTTATGGAATATTATTGTTCTGTAAGAAACGACCAGCAGGAGGATTTCAGAGAGGCCTGGAGAGACTTGCATGAACTGATGCTGAGTGAAATCAGCAGAACCAGGAGAACATTATACACAGCAACAAGACTATACGATGACCAATTTTGATGGACATGTTTCTCTTCAACAATGATGTGATTCAAACCAGTTCCTATTGTTCAGCGATGAGGATAGTCATATTCAGAGAGAGGCCTGTGGGAACTGAGTGTGAACCACAATACAGCATTTTAACGCTTTCTGTGAATATTTCCATGCATTTTGTTTTCCTTCTTAGGTTGTTTTTTCTTCTTCTCTTTCTAGATCTGATATTTCTTGTGCAGTAAGATAACTGTATAGATGTGTATACATGTATTGTATTTGTCATATAATTTATCCTATTTAGCATGTATTAGATTACCTGTCATCTAGGGGTGGGGGGTGGGGAGAAGGAGGGGAAAAGCTTGGGAAAAAAAAGTTTTTGCAAAGGTCAATGTAGAAAAATCACTCATATGTTTTGTAAATAAAAAGCTTTATTAAAAAAAAAAATGAGACCTACTATTTATCTAGATAGTAGATTGAATAAAGTCAGGGAAACTTGAATTCAGTCCTGCCTCAGATACTTACTAGAGCAAATCATCTAATCTCTCTCAACCTCAGTTTCTTCATCTATAAATTGGGGATAAATATCTGCTTTACCATATTGTTGTAAGGATCAAAGAAGATTAACACATGTAAAACATTTTTCAAACCTTAAAACTAATGTTAATTTAACTTAATGCTAAATATTGCTATTTATAATAATATTATTTATCAGGAAAACTGACTACAAAGATTTTCCCCAGTTAACTATTTCCCTTGCAATTTTAGCTATATTGGTTTTATGTTTAATTTTATGTGATTGAATTTGTCTATTTTATCTTCTGTGACCCTTTCTATCCTTTTGTCATGAATTCTCCTATCTATAGATCAGAAAGATGATTTCTTCCTTGCTTCTCTAATTTGTTTATGATGCAACCTTTAATATTTGTCATTTACCAGCTTCTCTTATTATTTGGTATAAGTTGTTGGACTAAACCTATTTTTTTCCAGATAGCTTTCTATTTTTTCCCAACAGTTTTTGCCAAATACAGAATCCTTATACAAGTACTTGCAGTTTTTAAATTTATCAAACACTAAGATACAAGGACTTTTTGCATGTTGTGTATCCAATCTGTTTCACTGATTGACTTCTCTATTTTTAACTAATATCAAGTAATTTTATAATTAATGCTTGGTTGTACAATTTGAAGTCTGAGACTGCTAGGACCCCTTCCTTCCCAATATGTTTCATTATATTCCTTGAGATTCTTGACCTTTTTTTCCTCCAGATGAAGTACATTATTATTTTTTCTAGTTCCATAAAGTAATTCAAAGTTTAAGTGATACACACTACCCCCACCCCTTCCTCCTTCTTTGTATAAATTTAGAATTTACTGGCTAGAGCCATGCCTTGAACTTAAATCACTGTGACTCTCATTGATTGGCCAACAACTAGGTCCCAGTCCAAGCTCCACTTAGTCATTGTTTAGGCCCTGATAACAGAGTGAATGTAAGGAACAATTGTTTCTGTTTCTGCCAGAAACCCTGAGGGTCCTCCCCATTCAGACTGATTTTTATTTTTTTCCAGTAGGTAAAAGAGATTTTTTTTTTTTTTTTTTGCTTTTTGCTGAGGCAATTGAGGTTAAGTGACTTGCCCAGGGTCACACAGCTAGGGAATGCTAAGTGTCTGAGACCAGATTTGAACTCAGGGCTGGTGCTCTATCCACTGCGCCACCTAGCTGCCCCAAGAGATTATTTTTTGACTCATTTCTTCCTACCTAGCCTTCATCACTAATTGGGCATTGCTTCAGTCTCAAACTGAGACTTATTAAAGACCTTAACTTTAAAAGGTTAAGACCCCATTTGTGATAAACTGTTCTATCACAAAATCATAGCATCTTAGAATCAGAGGCAATCTCAGAAGCCCTCTAATCCAACCTGCACCTATATATGACATCTCTCCCTCCATCTTTCTTCCCAGCTCCTCCCATAATCTGGAATTTTATCTGACAGGAAATATCTATATCTTGTGCCTGTAAACCAGAGTTTTCAGGCCAAGCCAATTTCTGGTATCTGCTTGCCTGTGGTATCAGAGATAGGGAATCAATTTGGGAATTAAAAGGGTGTGTGGGATGGGTACAATACCCTCTTTCCCAAATTAACTAATCAGAGACATATTCACGTATAAAGAGAAAGTATTCATTTAATCCCTATAGGGAGAGGCCCAGACACACAGCTGGTAGCCATCCTAATTCCAGCCATGTTCTCTTGGAACCTACCTGCTTCCTCCTTGTCCAAGGCTTAAAAGCAAATAACCCAAACCCCTTCATTGGATAAACTAAAAGGAAGTAATCAGTCACCAATACTGTCTACCTCCTGTGGATCATGTCACTTTCCATGGGTGTGACTTGAAAGCCTGACCGTTAGATTTCTGGACTACCTGGGGTCTAAGACTGGGAATAGGGATCATGTGACTTCCTGAAACCTGAGCCCCAAGACTTCACCTTTCCTGCTCTAGGTATAGGATCATGTGACCCAGGCCCAGTATCAATACTGAGAAAGCTTCATCTAATCTGTCCCATTCAGTCTCCCCTCTTTTTCATAGGTTTGAAGATTTCTCACCCCAATACATACATCTTCCACTAGGGCATCTTTATGACCTAGGCCTGAAGCTGTAGTACTAACTGTACTTCAGTACTAACTGTAACCTGCCCTCCACCATTTAGAACCAACACTCACATCAGTGGAAGCTTTTAACTACTCCTGAACTTAGCTAAGTCTTGAACTACTCTAATGATTAATTATTGCATAAGCAATCAAGTGACAGTATATTGCTGCTTAGAACAATGAGCAGGAATCAGAGACCCCGTTCCCACCAATTCCCACTATCTGTCTTGGAAAACCAGTTATCACAGAACAAACTGACATCTGGCAGCCATGGAACTATAGCACTGGAGGCCTCAGGGCCATTGCCACATCATTCCTACCTCAAGCAGTCCAGACCCAGACTCATTTGGGACAAAAGGATAAAGGTCTCATCTTCTGAAGCTGCTTCAGGCTGACAAAGGGGCATATAGCTGGCCCACCCAATGGGGTCCGGACTGAAAAGGGGAGACAAGTGATGTGTAGGCAACGGCAGCTGTAGCAGCATCTGGTGCTGAGTGTCAGAATCAAATCTTGGGTGATTTCAGGTTGACCAAGTGGTTAGAGTCTGGAAGAAGCAACTCTCACAAGTATATTAAAAATACAAGGACTGGGGCAGCTAGATGGCACAGTGGATAGAATAGAGCACCAGCCCTGAAGTCAGGAGGAGCTGAGATCAAATCTGGCCTCAGACACTTAACACTTCCTAGCTGTGTGACCCTGGGCAAGTCACTTAACCCCAATTGCCTCAGGAAAAAAAAAAGAAAGAAAAGAAAAGAAAAATACAAGGACTAAATAGGAGCAAAAGATAAAGAATAAACAAAAGTAGAGTCAATATGGAAGTTACTAGGGATCGTAATAGTAACCAGGAACCCCACCCAGAAGAAGGCTGAGGGGGAGATGAGGCTATCACAGATGTCTCCTGTCCAAATAGCTTTTCCTAGGATAAATACCAAAGAATGTTTTTTGGTTTTTTTTTTGGTTTTTTGTTGTTGTTGTTGTTGTTGTTGTTGTTGTTGTTTTGCTGAGGCAATTGGGGTTAAGTGACTTGCCCAGGGTCACACAGCTGTTACGTGTCTGAGACCAGATTTGAACTCAGGTCCTCCTGACTTCAGGGCTGGTGCTCTATCCACTGCGCCACCTAGCTGCCCCCCAAAGAATGTTTTTCCCAGAATTCTTGCCTTTGTTTCCTCAAAGGAGTAAGTTCAGTGGGTAGAACATTGTGCCCTTCAGTGAGTATGATCTCTCTCAGCAAAAGCGCTAGATTCTTTTTTTTCCTGATTTTTTTTATTGGTTAATTAAAGCTTTTTATTTATAGAACATATGAGTGATTTTTCTACATTGACCTTTGCAAAAAAAATTTTTTTTGTTCCAAATTTTCCCCCTCCTTCCCCCCACCCCTACTCCAGATGACAGGTAGTCTGATACATGTTAAATATGTTAAATTATATGACAAATCCAATATATGCATACATATCTATACAGTTATCTTACTGCACAAGAAAAATCAGATCTAGAAAGAGAAAAAAAAACAATCTAAGAAGGAAAACAAAATGTAAGCAAATATTCACAGATAGTGTTAAAATGTTGTGGTCCACACAGTTCCCACAGGCCTCTCTCTGGATGTATATGACTATTTTCATTGCTGAACAATAGGAATTGTTTTGAATCACCTCATTGTTGAAGAGAACTGTGTCCATCAGAATTGATCATCGTATAGACTTGTTGCTGTGTATAATGATCTCCTGGTTCTGCTCATTTCACTTAGCATCAGTTCATGTAGGTCTCTCTCCAGGCCTCTCTGAAATCATCTGAAATCTTTCTTACAGAATAATAATATTCCATAACATTCATATACCATATTTTATTCAGCCATTCTCCAATTGATGGGCATCCTTTCAGTTTCCAGTTTCTTGCCACTACAAAAAGGGCTGCCACAAACATTCTTGCACATGTGGGTCCCTTTCCCTCCTCTAAGATCTCTTTGGGATATAGGCCCAATAGAAACACTGCTGGGACAAAGGGTATGCACAGTTTGATAACTTTTTGAGCATAGTTCCAAATTGCTCTCCAGAATGGTTGGATCCATTCACAGTTCCACCAACAATGTATTAGTGTCCCAGTTTTCCCACATCCCCTCCAACATTCATCATCATCTTTTCCTGTCATCTTAGCCAATCTGACAGGTGTGTCTCAGACTTGTCTTAATTTGCATTTCTCTGATCAATAGTGATTTGGAGCATCTTTTCATATGACTAGAAATAGTTTCAATTTCTTCATCTGAAAATTATCTGTTCATATCTTTTGACCATTTATCAATTGGAGAATGGCTTGAATTCTTATATATTTGAGTCAATTCTCTAAATATTTTAGAAATGAGGCCTTTATCAGAATCTTTGAATGTAAAAATGTTTTCCCAGTTTATTGCTTCCCTTCTAATCTTGTCTGCATTCATTTTGTTTGTACAAAAAACTTTTTAACTTGGTATAGTCAAAATTATCTATTTTGTGATTAATGATGATCTCTAGCTCTTCTTTGGTCACAAAATTCCTTCCTCCTCCACAGATCTGAGAGGTAAACCCTCCTATGTTCTTCTAATTTGTTTATAATATCTTTCTTTATGTCTAGATCATGAATCCATTTTGACCTTATCTTGGTATACAATATTAGGTGTGGTCAATGCCTAGTTTCTTCCATACTAGTTTCCAATTTTCCCAGCAGTTTTTGTCAAATAGTGAGTTTTTAATCCCAAAAGCTGGGGTCTTTGGGTTTATCAAACACTAGATTGCTATAGTCATTGACTGTTTTGTCCTGTGAACCTAACCTATTCCGCTGATTAGCTACTCTGTTTCTTAGCCAGTACCAAATGGTTTTGATGACCACTGCTTTATAATATAGTTTTAAATCTGGTACAGCTAGGCAAAAGCGCTAGATTCTTACAAGGAAAGGCTTTTACCCAACTAGTATAGGTGTTAACACAACCAAAAGCAGTTTGAAGTCCCTGTAAGGGGCACATATGCAGGCCTTTCAGAATTTACTTGACTGGGACATATATGAGGGAATATAGGAGTCAGGAATTGGGGAGTTAAGGTTGCCACGGTCCTGGGCATGAACCTAAAGTGAATTCCCCTTTCTTTCCATATAGCCCCTCATACAAAACATGAAAAATACATTTGAAGTTAGTATAAATCTTTGATAAGTAAGCAAAAGGGTCTAGGATTGGGGTTCCAGAGACCCCAGGAACCTAGCCTTGCCTTCCATCAACAGACAGTGTAAAAGGCTCTAGGCACATTAGTTTACCTTTCAAAGTCCTGAAAACAAACAAACAAACAAAAAAAGTAGCCTAATCAGGATCTGCTAAGATTGTCTGCTCCTCTCAATGAACAAAAGGAAAGCAGGAGTAGATAAAGAAACTCTAGCCCCAGGAAGCAAGAGTTAAGATATTATAGCAGCAACCAGAGGATCCTCCAAGGCTGGACTGCAAATTATATATATATATATATATTTATAATATGAACTTTATTGTATTTTATATCTTCCACTGACCACTTGCTCTGATTACAAGGGAATCTATAAGAGGAAAAATCAGGGACATAATGTTTAAATATTATCAGAACTGGTCCTTCAGGTCTTAACCTGAGAGCACATACAGGATAAAGCATCCTTAAAGGAGTTTTATTTCAGGTAACAACTCCATCTTAAGCCAGACTCAGGATCAGGTGGGTTCTCATCACTGGGAAACTGAATCAGAAGAATTCCACCTTCATCAGAGGCCAAGATTGTTCTTCTAATTCGTTCCCAGACATTAACTTCCACCTGTAACAATGTCTTCTGAGTAGCTCAGGCATATGCCTTTCAGATGGTGGATCACTGGCTTGATGAGTTATCAGACAGTTATACCTGAATTTAAAACTCCAAATAAATATCAGCTGCAGTCCCAAGAGATTTTTATCTGCTACAGCAATTATCATTAATCAAAGCTTCAGATGAATCTAACTCAAAGATCACAGTAAAAGATTCATCCTAGAAAGTTCACAGCTTATACAGCTTATCTTTCATATCTAAGTAGATGGTTTTAAGTTCAACATTACAGATCATTTTGCTTTTAAAATACTCAATACACAGAAAAATTCTAAATTGCATATTGTCCATAACGGAAACATTTTCAAAGGGACAGAGGCAAAAACTCTTATTCTCAGAGTCCCTCTAATTAATGGGTACAATTTTAAGATGACTCAATACAATCAGTTAAAACTCACACAGAATATCCTATTTCCACATAAAATAATCTTTCAGATTTAACATTAATGTCTTCATTCTAAAAAAAAATGTTAAGTCAACTTTCTCCAATTGAGGAGTCTCTATAAACTTTTTGGAAATAGCCATATCAGCTTATCAGATTAGATTAAAATTCTGCTCTAGGTTTTTTGTTATCATATTCCTTAAACAAGGAGACCATTATGCACATAGATAAACATTAAATAATTTGCTGAAGACAGATGGGATGCCTTAGTAGAAATAAATCCCTTTCAGAAAACTTATGATTCCAACAAACCTCCCAGAGCATCTATAAAGTAAAAATAAAATAAAATAAAATAAAAATGAAACATTCAGTAATTAATACCATGTAAATGTAGGCTGTTCCTTTAAACAGTATAAGCAATTAATGTTTCAATCAGCAAGGAGCTGCAGTTTGTCAAAAAGCCACCGTCCCACACAAGGGGATGGCACAAGATGGCAGAGTGATAGGAAATATTGTGTTGAACTTCCCTCCAAAAGCTTCTTCTAAGAGTAAAAAATATACCAGACCTAATCCTGATTGGGAAATGCAGAAAAAGTTACAATAAATCATTTTATTGTCCAACCCAGCTCAGCACAGGGACATAGAAAAGGAAGTTTGCAGGCAGTAGTTTGTCAGGAAGTGGTCTGGAAGAATGGGCAAACAGAAAAAGAACCATACCACAATAAGCTATTATGGTGGCAAGGAAGCTCAAGGCTTTACAAATTATAGATGAAGAGAATGATCTAAAAACATCTACAAGTGATACCTCAGAGAAAAACAAAAGTTGGACACAAATTCAACAAAAATTCCTGTTGGAGATGAAGTTAGAATTTTTTAAACATAATTTTTAGGTGTGAAATGGTACCTCAGAGTTGTCTCAATTTGCATTTCTTTTCACACCTATCAGATTGGCTAAAATGACAGGAAAAGATAATGATAAATGTTAGAAAGGATGTGGGAAAACTGGAACATTAATGCATTGTTGGAGGAATTATGAACTGATCCAACCATTCTGGACAGTGGTTTGGAGCTATGCCCAAAGGGCTATGGAACTGTGCATATTCTTTGATCCAGCAATGTCACTATGAAGTCTGTATCCAAAGAGATAAGAGGGAAAAGGATCCACATGTACCAAAAAATGTTTGTAGCAGTTCTTTTGTAGTGGCAAAGAATTGGAAATTGAATGGCTGCCCATCAGTTGGGGAATGGCTTGAATTGGAATAGGAATGTAATGAGATACTTTTGTGCTATAAGAAATGATGAGCAGGCTGATGTCAGAAAAGCCTGGAAAGACTTCTGTAAACTGATGTTGAGTGAAGTAAACAGAACCAAGAAAACATTGTACACAATAACAGCAAGATTATGTGATGATCATTTATGATGCATTTGGCTCTTCTCAACAGTGCAGTGATCCGAAACCATTCCAATAGATTTGGAATGGAAAATGCCATCTGCATCTACAGAGAGAACTGTGGAGACTGAATATAGATCGAAGCATAGCATTTTCATCTTTTTGTTTGTTTGCTTGCTTTTTCTTTCTCATGGTTTTTTCCCCTTTTGGTCTGATTTTTCTTGTATAACATGACAAATATGGAAATAGTTTTAAAAGCATTGTACATGTATAATTTAAACCAGATTACTTGCTGTCTTGGTTGAGGGAAGGGTAAAGGAGGGAAAGAGAAAAAATTGGGAACACAAAATCTTGCAAAAATGAATGTTGAAAACTGTCTTTATATGGGCTTAAAAAGTAAAATGGGGCAGCTAGTTGGTATAGTGGATAGAGCACCAATCCTGAAACCAGGAGGACCTGAGTTCAAATATGACCTCAGACATTTAACACTTCCTGGGCCTATAACCCTAGGCAAGTCACTTAACCCCAATTGCCTCAGCAAAAAAAAAAAAAAAAAAAAAAAAAAGTAAGCAAAAAATAAAATACTATTGAGGATAAAATTTTAAAGAATTTATAAAAAGTTTTAAAATACTTTTATAAATGAAATGAGAACATTTGAGGAAAAAGTTCAAACAGAAATGAGAGACATGGGAAAAAAGAACTGGAAAGAGAATTAACAACTTGGCACAAAAGGTATAAAACTTTGCCCAAGCAATAAACTTTCTAAAAGTTAGAGTGGACCAAATAAAAGCCAATGAGTTGAGGAGGCAACAAGAAATATTAAAATAGAGTCAAAAAGCTGGACAAAATTAGAAGAAAATGTTAGTTTTCTCATGGCAAAAATAACTGACCTGAAAAAATAGATTGAAGAGGAAAAAAAATCTAAGAATGATTGGACCATCTGAATATCATAACAAAAAAACAAAACAAAACAAAACAAAAAAAAAAGCCTGAACTTCATATTTCAAGAAATTTTAAAAGAAAACTTCCCAGATTTCTTAGAATCAGAAGGCAAAGTAGAAATAGAAACCAAACCAGCAATCTCTTAAAAGAACCCCAAAATGAAAATTCCCAGGAACATCACCCAGTTTCTAGGTGAAAGGAACCACCCAGGACATGGAAATACTTGTGTAACATATAGAGATTTTTAACTGCTTATTCTAGTGTGGGAATTGCTGTCCTGATATGAAGGAGACAATACTTCAGCTAGCTCCCATGTCTATTAGGGGTGATGGCTCTGGTGAAGATGGGCTCCCCATGATGAAAGTACAGTCTCTCCACAGGGCCATTTTTGAACACCAGCCAGTTGTGACAACAAAAACCTAGCAATTGCTCTGGTTGTACCTTTCTCTCTTTGCCTTGGCCCCTATGGTTTCCACCCCATGTTCCCCTTCCCCCTTCACCTCACCATTCAAGGGCTCTGTGTATCAGGTTCTAAGTCTTCTCTTGTATAAACTAAAATGTGCTAAAGAACAACCTATTAATTTCAGCATTCATTAGTCTGTCTGAGTTTTTTGTGAAGTCTCCTTTATGTCCCAAAGCTGCTGTAATGAATTGAGACAATGATTTAAGTTTGTGTCAAACTAATTCAGTAATCTGAGACCTAGAATTTACCTGTTCTGCATTGTTTGTAATTCCAAATCCTCTCAAATTATAGTATAACCCCCATGTAAATAGCCCTTCTCACACTTTTGTTACTGATACAGTATCTTTGAGAGGGAATAGAATTGTGAGAAGTGCTTTTCATGATTTTGTTCTGTCTTAAAGATACACTATCAGTAATCAAAGTTTCTGAGAGGAGCTTTTTAAACAGGTTACAATAGTATCATTGTTGTGCACTTTTAAATGTCCACCTGTTAATGCTGTAGTGAAAGGAAATAGCTGGGAAGAGCTATTAAGAATAAAGGGAAAGGGCTTGTTTTTGTAAAGTAAAAGAATAGGGAGAGATAATGGAACACCAGCAAGGAAGCTAGGAGAGTCTGCTATGTGGGAATATCTATGAGTTCTCTTTTCTAGGCATCAATAGAATTTTAGGATCCCTAGAAAGAAGGAAAAGAGGAATCAATCAGGTTGAGATATGTGGTTGTTTTGAGCTAGTTAGTCAACTAGTATTCACCAGATGCCTATTATGTGCCAGACTGTGCTAAGTGCTGGGAATATCAAGACAAAAGGCAGTCTCTGATCTTAAGAATCAAGACTATTAAACACTTCCTAGCTGTGTGACCCTGGGCAAGTCACTTAACTCCAATTGTCCCAGCAAAAAAAAGAATCAAAGTATCAAAAAAAAAAAAAAAAATACCGACTCTCGGGGACACAACATGCAAAAAACTATGCACAAATAAAATGTACAGAGGATGAGTTCAAAATATTCAACAGAGGGAAGACGTTGGCTAACATTAACGAAGACAGAAAAACTTCTTTACCAAAAGTGGAATTTTAGTTGAACCAGGGAAGCTAATAGATAGTGCTGAGCAGGAAATGTTAGGCATGGAGGAGAACCAGAGAAAAGGTTCTGAGTTAAGAGACTTCACATGCTCCAGTTTAAGAGAAAGTTTGGAGTTAGGAATAGGATAAAGGGAGTGTATATTTAGAAATTATTAGGGTTATATGAAGAAGACATAGACATCTGAAATAATTGTGAGGATATAGGTATGTTAGAAGAGGGAGGTCACAGATGAAGCAGCCCTGAGATTTCCTGGTATCATTATGTGAAACTGATCAAAGGGGAAGTTCAGAATACTATTCTTATTAGGCTTATCTTGACCAGGCTCTAATTTACCTTAAGAGCTTATCTATATTATGTGCATAATTTATGGTATATGTTTATACATTCTCTATTTATGGGAAAGGGCAGCTAGGTGGGGCAATGAATAGAGTACTGAACCTGGAGTCAGGAAGACTCAATTTCCAGAGTTCAAAATTGGTCTCAGACACTTACCAGATGTGTGACTCTGGGCAAATAATTTAACACTGCTTTAGTTCTTCATGTATGAAATGAGCTGGAAGAAGGAAATGGCAAAGCACTCTAGTATCTTAGCAAAGAACACCCCAAATGGAGTCACAAAAAATCAGACACAAATGAAATGAATGAATGACAAAATGTTTGGGAAGCTCATTCCCCTTCTCCCACTCCCCACCCCCATGATGATAGTATGTATTTTGCTTGTGGAAAATCCAAATGGGAAATATCCCCCCCTCTATCCAGGATCTCAACCTCATATTAATAGAGGGATAATGTCTCCTGTCTCTTTAAAAGGGTCAGAACTCTTTCCAGAGCTCTGTTAATGCCAGTACTAATCACACAAATAAGGAGGTAGGTTGCTGCCAGAGTTTTCTTTTATAATCAGAAACATAGACATACATTATAATGCAAAGAGCAACTGATTGGGGAGATAAACAGTGTGTATCAAGACTTTAAGTGTTCTTATCAGCAAGTATTATATGTAATAGGGATAAGCTAAAAGCATTTCCTTTAAGAACAGGGGTGAAACTAGGTTGCCCATTATCACCACAATTATTCAATATTGGATAAATGTTAGCTTTAGCAGTAAGAGAAGAAAAAGAAATTAAAGGAATTAGAGGAGGTAATGAGGAAACAAAACTATCACATTTTGTAGATGATATGATGGTATGATTTAGAGAATCAACTAAAAAACTACTAAAAACAATTAATTTTAGCAAAATTTCAGGAGATAAAAATAAACCCATATAAATCATCGGCATTTCTGTGTGTTACCAAAAAAAGTCCAGCAGCAAGAAATAGGAAGAAAAATTCCATTTAAAATAACTATAGATAATATAAAATATTTGGTAGCATATCTGCCAAGACAAAGCTGTATGAACACAATCATAAAACACGTTTCATACAAATGAAGTTAAATTTAAATAATTGGATAAAGGAAAAAGAGAGAAACGTTTGGAACACAAAATTTTATAAAAATGTATTTGGAAAAATAAATACTATTAAACAACAATTTAAAGAATATCAAGTGCTCATGGATAGGCTGAGCTAATATTTTTAAAAATGATGATTCAATCTAAATTAATCTACTTATTCAGTGCCATAACAATCAAATTGCCAAGAAATTATTTTGTAGAGAAAAAAAATGATAACAAAGTTCATCTGGAAGAACAAGGGGTCAAGAATTTCAAGGGAATTAATGAAAAAAAAAATGCAAGGGAAGGTAGCTTAGCTGAACCAGACCTAAAATTGTATTATAAAGCAGCAATCATCAAAACCACTTGGTACTAAGAAATAGAATGATAGATCAATGGAATAAGTTAATTCATGGGAGAGAATAGTAAATGACTATAGCAATCTAGTGTTTGATAAAACCAAAGGTTCAAGCTTTTGGGTATAAGAACTTATCTGACAGAAATTTTATCTGACAAAAACTGCTTGGAAAACTGGAAAATCATATGGCAGAAACTATGCATTGACCAATATTTAAAACCCTATGCAGGGGCAGCTAGGTGGCGAAGTGGATAGAGTACCAGCCTTGAAGTCAGGAGGACCTAAGTTCAAATCTGGTCTCAGATACTTAACACTTCCTGGCTGTGTGACCCTGGGCAAGTCACTTAATCCCAATTGCCTCAGCAAAAAAACAACAACCAACCAACCAAACAAACAAACAAAAAAACCCTATGCAAAGATAAAGTCAAAATGGATTCATGATATAGACATAAATTTATTTATTTATTTATTTTTATTTTATTAAAGCTTTTTATTTGTATAACATTATGTATGGGTAGTTCCCCAGCATTGATCTTTACAAAGCTTTCCGTTACAAATTTTACCCCCAGTCCCCTCCCCTCCCCTAGATGGCAGGAAGTCCACTACATGTTAATAATGTTGAAATACTTGACAAGTTGTGCAAGAAAAATCCTATCTACCAGAAAAAAAAAAAAAAAAAAAGAACATCAGAGAAAGGAAACACAATGCAAGCAAACATCAATAGAGAGCATGAAAATGTTATGTTGTGGTCCATATTTCATATCCCTCTCTCTGGGTGTATATGGTTTTCTTCACTGAACAATTGGAACTGGTTTGAGACAATTCTTTGTTGCAGAGAGCCATGTCCATCAGAATTGATCATCACATAATATTGTTGTTGCCGGGTATAATGATCTCCTGGTTCTGCTCGTTTCACTCAGTATCAGTTCATGCAAGTCTCTCCAGGCCTCTCTGAAATTGTCCTGCTAGTCGTTTCTTACAGAGCAATAATATTCCATAACATTCATATACCATAATTTATTCAGCCACTCTCCAATTGATGGGCATCCCTTTAGTTTTCAGTTTCTAGCCACTACATAAAGGGCTGCCACAAACATTCTTGCACATGTGGGTGCCTTTCCCTCCTCTAAGATCTCTTTGGGATATAGGCCCAATAGAAACACTGCTGGGTCAAAGGGTATGCACAGTTTGATAATTTTTTGAGCATAGCTCCAAATTGCTCTCCAGAATGGTTGGATCCGTTCACAGTTCCACCAACAATGTATTAGTATCCCAGCTTTCCCACATCCCCTCCAGCAATCATCGTTATCTTTTCCTGTCATTTTAGCCAATCTGACAGGTGTGTAGTGGTATCTCAGAGTTGTCTTAATTTGTATTTCTCTGATCAATAGTGATTTAGAGCAACTTTTCATATGACTAGAGTTGGTTTTAATTTCATCATCTGAAAATTGTCTGTTCATATCCCTTGACCACTTATCTATTGAAGAGTGGCTTGAATTCTTATATATGTGAAACAATTCTCTATATATTTTAGAGATGAGACCTTTATCAGAACCATTAAATGTAAAGATGATTTCCCAATTTGATGCTTCCCTCCTAATCTTGTCTGCATTAGTTTTATTTGTACAGAAACTTTTTAACTTAAGATAATCAAAATATGATATAGACATAAATGATGATATTATAAGCAAATTAGGAGAAAAAGGGATATTCAACCTTTCAGATCTATGGAGAAGGGAAGAATTTATAGCCAAAGAAGAACTAGAGAATATTATGAAACGTAAAATGGATAATTTTGATTATATTAAATTAAAAGGGTTTTGCACAAATAAAACCAATGCAGTCAATTTTAGAAGGGAAGCAGAAAACTGGGGAGCAATTTTTAGTCAGTGTTCCTGGTAAAGACCTAATTCTAAAATATATAAAGAATTGACTCAAATTTATAAGAATACAAGCCACTCCCCAATTAATAAATGATCAAAGGCAAACAATTTTCAAATGAAAAAACTAAAACCATCTATAGTCATATGAAAAATACTCTAAATCACTATTAGAGAAATTCAAATTAAGGCAACTCTGTCTTAAAACAACACTTCACACTTCTCAGATTGGCTAATATGACAGAAAAAGACAATGATAAATGTTGGGGGGGGAACTGGGATACAAATGCATTGTTGGTGGAGTTGTGAACTGATCCAGCCATTTTGGAGAGCAATTTGGAACTATGGCTAAAGGGCTATACATCTGTGCATATCTTAATCCAGCATTGTCTTTCCTGGGTCTGTATCCCAAAGATGGAGAATGACCCATATGTGCAGCTCTTTTTGTAGTGTCAAGGAATCTGAAATAGAGTGGATACTCATCAATTGGGTAATGGCTGAATAAGTTATAGTATATGGATGTAATGGAATATTATTGTTCTATAACAAACAAGCAGGCTGATTTCAGAAAAGCCTGGAAAGACTTACATGAACTGATGCTAAGTGAAATGAGTAGAATCAAGAGAACATTGTATATAGTAGTAGCAACAAGATTATGTGATGATCAACTGTGATGAGCTTAACTCTTTTCAACAGTAAGGTGATTCAAGATAATTCTGTTAATCTTGGGATGGAAAGAGTCATCTGCATCCAGAGAGAACCATGAAGACTGAATGTGGATGAAAGCATAGTATTTTCACCTTTGTTGTAGTTGTTGATTATTTGATTTGGGGGGGGGGGTTGTTTTTTGTTTTCTTGGGTTTTTTTTTACCCTTTTGATCTGATTTTTTCTTGCATAGCACAACAAATATGGAAATATGTTTACAAGAATTGCCCATTCAATCTATGTGGAGTTATTTGCTGCCTAGGGGAAGAGGGAGGGAGAAAAATTGGAAAACAAAGTTTTTCAAGGGTGAATGTTGAAAACTATCTTTGCATGTATTTGGAAAAATAAAAGGCTATTATTTTTTTTAAAGAAAGAAAAAAACTATCTGCAAGTATTTGGACAAATAAAATACTATTGGGGGTAAAACAGTAATCTGTAAACGGGGGGGGGGGAGATTTTAAGAGTTCTTTACTCAACTGGCAAGTTGGGTCTCTAGAGAGAGGTCACATATCTCTCTCAAGGTTTCAGGTTAACTTTTGGGGATTGGAGAATCTTCTCCATATATAATCAGAATCCATATTCTTCTCAATCTCAATAGACAAGCCTGCTAATCCTCAGTATCATCAATACAATTGATTAATAGCCAACTGTCAGCTTAGCCAATTGATATGTCCTTGGCATCAAAAAAGCAATTAACATCAATTAGCTTTTACAAAGGGAGATTTACTAAGAAGATGTAAGATCAACAAAAATATTCCCTCAAATCTATGATGGACTCTTCCCTTTACTATTTCAATTCTTTGAGAGATTTAAACTTAAAGAGGTCTGCTAATAAAACATTCACCCCACCAAGTTCCTAAAAGTGCTTTGGTGGATGGATGGAGTTATCCTCCTGCTTACAGGACATGTCTCAACTGCTGGGTCAATCAATTACTGCTGTGGGTTAAGTAGGTCTTTCATCAGGCCTCCTGATTCCTTTCCAGACTTGGTTGCTGTACATCTGATAGCTCTTCCAATTGTTTGAGATCTCACAATGCCCTGTATCAGAAAAAGAAAACATGAACAGGTCCACTCCCAGGCGCAGATTTTCCTAGAAAGCCATATGCTCATAGGTTGGTCTGCCAAAGTAAGGATAGGCCTCTACAAGTCCTCTGGGACTCCAAGTGTCATCCTAAACCTAATAGTCAGAAGAAAAGAAAGAAAAAGATTTTGTATCTTGTCTATGTACACTCAATTCCAGCTCAGAAGCCAGGACCCATATGTGCAAAAATGTTTGGAGCAGCCCTTTTTGTAGTGGCAAGGAACTTGAAACTGGGTGGAAGAAAAAGATTTTGTATCTTGTCTATGTACACCCAATTCCAGCTCAGCAGCCAGGACCCATATGTGCAAAAATGTTTGGAGCAGCCCTTTTTGTAGTGGCAAGGTACTTGAAACTGGGTGGATGCCTATCAGTTGGATAATGACTAAATAAGTTATGATATATGAACGTTATGGAGTATTATTGTTCTATAAGAAATGATCAGCAGGATGATTTCAGAAAGGCCTGGAGAGACTTATATGAACTTATATTAAGTGAAGTGAGTAGAACCACAAGAACATTGTACACAGCAACAAGAAGATTATATGATGATCAATTATGATGCTCTTTAACAGCAAGGTGATTCAGGCTAGTTCCAATGGTCTTGTGATGAAGAGACCCCTCTGTACCCAGAGAGAGAATTGTGGGGACTGAGTGGATCACAGCATAGTATTTTCACTTTTTGTTGTTGTTGTTGTTTCCTTGCATTTTATTTTTTTTCTCATTTTTTTTCCTTTTTGGGCCAATTTTTCTTGTGCAGCATGATAATTGTGGAAATTATTATAGAAGAATTGCATGTATTTAACATATATTGGATTACTTGCTGTTTAGGCGAAAGGTGGGGGAAAGGAAGGGAAAAAATTTGGAACACAGGGTTTTGCAAGGGTGAATGTTGAAAATTATCTATACACGTGTTTTGAAAATAAAAAGCTTTAATAAAAAAAGAATACTGTGTGCCAGGAAAAGGGTGGAGTGAGGAGCAATAACCTTGAGATAAATGATTATTAATAACCAATATCTAGGGGAGATTCAGAGTTCTCCCATTCTACCAAAGTTCTGATTTTAAATTCATTCTTTTGAAGGACTACTGATGAGACTAAATTAATTCTCCTCAATGTTGGTCAGACCCACCCAATTTTAGAAGGAATTTAATTTGAGTTGGGGAAGCCCATTTTGTTTTACTCAAATTTGGGTGGGAGTAGTCTGAGTATAGAGATATTTTCCCTGTTCAAGGTGGCATGATGTCACTCTCAGACCTTCCTTGAACACCTAACTCTTGGAAGGGTAGATAAACTCTGAGCCCACTGCTAGGATAACTTTGGTCTAAGAGAGAAGACCAAATGTCTATCCTTATGTTAATAACATGCTAGCCTTATTAAAATGATTAAATTACCCAGAAATGATGTCCCTTGAATCTTTTTAATCATCACAATTTTCAAATATGCTTTTGGTGAGGGGTTGAGACTTTGAGGGCAACCCCACCAAAATCTTAAAGTATTCTATTTGATCTTGAATAGTCCTAGAGAATTAACAAATCCCATTCTTTAATTTTAGAGAGGAGGAAACTGAGACCACAACACATGGAAGTAATTTACCCAAAGTAACAACAACAACAACAAAAAAGACTCAGACAACACTTACTGAAATTGAAGCTGAGCTGAGGGGGAGTCAAAGGTCCACAGACTCATAAACTGTTGGAACTTGGAGGGAATTTAGAGACTGTTTTCCTGATCCCTTCTGATTAGGTTTTTTTTTTTTTTTTTTTTTTTTTTTTGCTTAGGCAATTGGGATTAAGTGACTTGCCCAAGGTCACACAGCTAGGGTGTGTTAAGTGTCTGAGGCCAGATTTGAACTCAGGTCTTCCTGACTTCAGGGCTGGTGCTCTATCTACTTTGCCACCTAGCTGCGCCTCTTCTGATTAGTTTTGAAGACAAAGACTAGAACCCAATTCTCCTTAGTAGCACTCTTTAAATCAGCTTGATGGAATTTGGCTTCCATGTGAAGCTCTAGTCCTTCTGGCTCATCAACCCCCTAAACTCATGATTTAGGAGAAGCAGGTAAGCAAACTGGGGAAGGGAAAAGGTGCCAAGCTCACTCTTCCCACACAAACTTCAAGTTGACAGGAAAGAAGAGGGCCAGACTTAGAGGGGAAAATAAAGGTTCAAATGACTGAAGGACTGACTTTCTCCTAGGTTCTGCCCCATTCCAACTGTTCTACCACCACTATTACTTTTTGCCAATGAACTCTGCTGAAAAGTGACTGAGAACTTCTAACCCAAGAGAAGCATTTTCCATCTCCTAAGTAGTCAGTTTTCTCTCTATAGACTTTGGAACCATAAAAAAAAAATTGCTTTCCCTGCCCTTTGGTTTGTAGGGCACTATATTAGCATCACAGTTTCAACCAGGTCTTTCTGCCCTTCTTGTCCCCCTTTCCCTGGTCACTCCTCCAAGATCTGAGCTAGGAAAATTTGTGCCTATTTGCACTCTCCTATATGAAATTTGTTCATACTTCCTTCCAGGAGCAAATTGAGTAGAGGAACCAATTCATCTTTTATTTATAGTTCTAGTCATTACCCAACAACTATCTGCCCCCTTTTCTGGGCAGAAACTGCTGTGAGGCAATCTCTGAAGAGCTTTTGTATTGGCATTAAGGGAACTAGCTTGCTGGGCCAGCATTGAGTCTATGCTCCTTGCCTAGATTAAATTTGATTCCTGAAGTGCTAATCTCTACTTTGCCCCTTTCCCATGTACTGCTCCCCCATCTGTGGTAGAAGCCCTTCCTACCCTGACTGCTGACAGTCTTTTCAACAGTTCTGTCCCACCAGAGCTCTATCCAATACCAGATTTCCTGCCCATCTCTTCCTTTCTTTCTTAATGGACAAGTGCTGTCAAAAAGCCTTTAAAATTTTCCTGGCATACAGATACCTGTTGGCAGAGTTGTTAATTGAATTGACCATTTTGGAAAATAATTTGCAATATTTTAAGAAAAGTCATTTAAATATTTATACCTTCTGACTCAAATAATTGACATTTTGACCAAAAGGAGATAAAAGACATAATCCCACCCCCCCACACACACTTGCACGAACTTCAAAGTGTGGTAGATGTTTACTCCAGGTTCAATGTACTCTGTAGGTCTTCACAGCTAAAACTATAGTTCATAAGGTTCCACTGGTGTCTTTACTTTGTTCTCCCCATTAACCAGGGAATACAATGAACTCCAAGCAAAGGTATTACTGAAATGGCATAATAAAAACTATAGCAATAAAACATCTCCCCCATAAGCTCCCACAAATTCATACAGCATCAGCATGAAGAAAGAACACAATTCACAAAAGGAGAAGTGTACACACACACACACACACACACACACACACACACACACACAGACAAGGAACTGAAGTGGTTAAGACACACATGAGCGGAGGTAGCTCACCTCTGGCTCAGTGATGCTTTTAGATTGTTCCTGATGTTTCAGTAAACACTTTTTAAAGAGGGGAAAGATCTAGGGATGTATAGCATTTGAATGCTATTTAAATGAGAGTTCCTTAAGTTCAAGGAATTTAAAAATCAGGAAGAGATTTGATCAATTTATTCTACCTATTTCAGTTCCTTTAGTGGGAAATACCTCTCCAAATGACTGATTATGTAGTCATCTAAATACCTATATTAGGGAGGGAAATAGAAAACCAAAAAAACCAGGACTTATCTAACCAAAGGACATTATAAAAGGATATTTTTTAACAGCCTTGCTGGAGACAAGATTGGGCTGTTGTGGGCCTCTAAATCTGTCCAAATTGGGGCAATGATATGGCAACATACCAGGTTGTAGCTCTAAAGATTCCTTTCAAGCTTTTTTTGATTTTCCTTTGATATAGGAAAAGTTCCCTCGCTGTCATTTACAAGAGATGTTCTGTCCTTTTTTTGGAAGGTTCCTGAGTGATGATGGTGATTGGTATAGCAAGGAGTTTATATACTACCTCTACTTCCAGATTTGTGTTTTGAAATTGTTGAGCAGAGTGGTTGAGGGGGATGAGCATATGAGAGTGGAACGTTCCCTGATTTATTCAAGGTTGGCTAATATGAAGGCTATGAAAGATCTTATTCATGATGTCAGATGCTGATGTTTATGAAGTTGTCATTGGATAAAGAAGGGAACACTACTTAGAGGTAGCTAGGTGGTGCAGTAGAGAAAATAGTGGGCCTAGTAAGAAGTGTTTAGTTCAAATCCTTGGTTAGATATTTCTTGACTGTGTCATTCTGGCCAAGCCATTTTATCTGTTTGCCTCAACTGTAAAATGTAGACAATATCATTTGCCTTCTAGTGCTGCTGTGAGGTCAAAGGGATATTAGCAAAGCAATCAGCACAGTTCCTGGCACATATTAAGTCCTATATCAATGCTTGTTCTCTTTCTCTCTAAGATGATTTTGGGGGCAATAACAAAATAAAAAAGGGTGGGTACAATTAACATTAAATACATTTCAATTATCAAGTGATAATCAAGAGACCTTCAGTTATTCTCTCAAAAGGGAAATCAAAAGCTCCCTAGAGATAATTGTGGGTTTTTTACTCCTCCTCTGGGATTCTACAAGTGAAATGCTAATTCTGATTCCAAAGAGGAAGTGAATAAACTTCCAAACCACAAACATACTGACTAGGGGATAATAACCTTACTTATTGAAGCAGGAGACTGGCCAATGAGCTCAGCGCATATTTGCAAGTGTAAATGGCTGATGCAATCCCCAGGTGAACTTGGGAACTGCACAGATCTTCAGCAACTGGTTCTGATATGATAATCTCACAGAGAAAAGACCCCTCTTTGGTTGGCTGCCTAGCCAGAAACAATACATTTCAAAGGCAGTTGTTGACCAGACTGTTACTTCATTTGGTATGATTTCTTGCCTGGCTGCATTCTGGTGAGAGAAGAGATAATGCTGAAACAAGAGAAACATTAGGCCATCCCCATTCTGTTAAGTTGTGAGTTCCTTGAGGTTAGGAACCATCTTTTTCCTCTTTGTGTATCCCCAGCACATAGTAGGTGCTTAATAAATTTTTATTGATTGATTGATTGATGTAGCCTATCAATTATTGATTGTGTGGCCTCAGTTCTTTGTCATGTTGGTTGTTCTTTCATTTTAGGTGAAGGAAAATGGAAAAGGAGGTCTGCGCGTAGAGCCCAGGCTAAGTTTTGTGGCCAGTTCAGCATCATGCTTCAAGGAGGTCTTTGGGACCTCTCCCATATTAGTTGAAACTGGGACTCATCTATAAGTGATGGCCTCAGGCCAAAAGATTTGCTGCATGTCAGAGAATGGAACAACCTTAGCTTTCTCTCTTTTCACTCTCTTTTCTCTCACCAGAATGCTGCCAGTAAGGAAAAAGTCAAATAAAGCAAAGGGGCAAGTTCTAGTTGATTTGAACTTTTAAATACACTCCGGTTTTATTACATAACTAGCCAAAGAAGTTCTTCTGTGTCACATGGTTAGCAGACTGGAACCATTTGCAGAAAGGAACAGAATAAATACTTATAATAGTGCCTATTATGTGGCAGGCACTGTGCTAAGCATTTTCTTTTTTTTTTCTTTTTTTTAACAAGCTTTAAATTTTAATTTATTGTTTAATAGCAATTATTATTAATAAAACAATTAATAATTACAAGTATTTACAAGTATCTCATTTGATCTGATTTGATTTGCAAAATGTTTACATATGCTCCAAAATTCACAGGGAGATTGTATCAACTAAACACTCTATGCATGAGTATAAGAGCTGGAGTCATGGTCAGTTCCATATTATACTTACTTTAAAATTTTTGTTGTCATTCAATTGTGTCTACCCATTTGAGGTTTTCTTGACAAAGAAACTGGAGTGGTTTACCATTTCTTCCAGTTCATTTTACAGGGAACTGAAGCAAGCAAATGGGGTTAAGTGAATTGCACAGGTTCACACAGCTAATTAAGTGTTGAAGGTCAAATTTAAACTTAAAAAGATGAGACTTCCTCATTTCAGAGCTGGCACTCTATTCACTGCACCACCTACCTGCTCCCTTATGAAAATATCTATGCTTACATATATGAATGCATATTTATTACAGAACATACTATTAATTAATTTTCATTCCTCAGAATTAGAAAGGATATCACTTGTAGTCACAAAATTTTAAGAAGCAAAATAATACCACTATACAAATTATACAATTATACAAAAGAAAATTATATAGAACTATAGAAAAACCAGACATTATAAATAGCCTTGCAAAAGCACTGCTCTTGCTATCACGTGTTTATACATGAGAATGGTAGATAAGGAGAGGTTAAAGGTGAGACAGAGAGGGAGTGATTTAAAAGTCAAGCTCTCAGAGGAGACAGGCAGGAGTTTCATAGTAAGGGACACATTATCTCAGCTTTCCTAACTAGCCACTAGCTAAGAAAGCAAGAAAAATCTAGACAAGAAACCAGGATCTGTAATCCAGTGCTCACATTTTGAGGGTTCATTCATAAGTGTCTGTTAAACTATATATTTTCTTCATTTATAGAAGATAAGCTAAATTAGCTTTATATCATAGAAAATAGACTTTTGGGGCAGGTACCAAATAACCGTAGTAAGCACCTTGTGGGGAGGAGACAGAACAGAAACGCCATTCCCCACCACTTGCCACCCACCATTCTAATGGACCAGAATACAGAGAGAACACCCAGAGAAAGGCACAAGGAAAGGTATCCCTTAGTATTTGTATGATTCACATCCACAAACTTACTTGGTTCTGCTGCTAAGTGAATTTTGCCCATAGGCAATAGGGTTGAACCCAGTCTTACATGTGTGACTGATATAGTCTGCCTGTGCCTTTGGTGAATATCACAGGGATGAAGTAAGGTGCCCATCTCAGATTCACGTTCCACTTCCTCCAAGCCTATAGAGAGTGACCTTAATTAAATTAACCAGGGATATAATATAGCATGTAATTTGGACAGCAGATGGCACTGTCTTCAAACCACCAGAAAAGCGGTTCTAGCAGAGGAGAGCCATTGCGCCTGCCCAGGCTTCCATAATAGCTGCAGTTTCCCAACCGTTTGTCAGTTTTCACTCTGCCCACAAACTCTTAAGTATCTCCCAGCTTCATATCATGTTCTTGCTTCAACTTAATCAATATTATTCTATCTGTATGGAAATAAAATTATATGAAATCTCAATTTCACTCTATTTCCCATCCCCACTAGTCTAGGAAGTTTTTAGAAAGTTAACCAACCTCATTATCAAGATTTAGACTATTGACCTTTTGGGGTCCATAGGGCTTTTAAAAAACATAGTAAAGTAAAAACTATTTATTTTCTCATTCATCTCCCCTAAACCTCTGAGATGGTAGGTTTGGGAGGGGGGAAGAATTAAAGGAAGAAATTACATTTGGAACTTTCTAGGATAGGCTCTGTAAACAAATGAAGAAAATGGGAAGCCCCATCACGGGGCAAGTAAAGTCAATAATTTGGAATTGATCTCCTGGTCCAATCCCACCAACTACTATACATTGATAGTTATCAGTTCAAGCTAGCTCTGCTTAATCTATCGTCTATTTCTCAATTGCTATACATTGGTCCCACATCCATCTCAGGCCTCCATCTTGGTCACTGCTTTTCTCAAAGATCTATCCCAGATCTGCCTTCACTAGTCAGTGGGGACTCAACTAGTTAGTGGTGACCACCTGTTCTCCCTGTCCTGTCCTGTGTTTTGTGTTGGAACTCTCTCCTGGGCAGGGGGGGTGGAGGGGGAGAGAGAACCTGGAGGGGTCAAGATAACCCCAAGTAAAATTTCATCTTGCCTTCTCATCATCTTTATTCCTGTACCAAATCTACTCTCAGGCAAGTCTACTATTAAAGTCCAATGAACTGAATTTCCCTTACTCTGAAAATGCCCTCAGGCTCATTCTAGTTCAATGGAGGTAAAATACTTTGCAAATACCACCACAGGATTATAGAAAATACTAGTAGTCCTTTTACTTCCTTAAATACTCTAGGCACCTGTGTAGCCCCAGTCTCTAGCTACTAGATCACTACCAATAGAGCATGTGTAAAGAAACTCTATGGTTTCCCAGCCTTTCTCTAGTTTTTTGTTTAAAATTTAGTAGAATTAGCTGTGTGACTTAGGGCAAGTCACTTAACTCCAATTGTCTCAGGGGAAAAAAAAAATCTAGTAGAATGAATTCATCCAAATAATTCTTAATTCTCCTTACTTGATGAACTGCCACTCACTTGGACTGTCAGTCTTGCTTCCTTTCTTACTGCAATACCCAAAAATTCACTTAGCAGAGAGATTAAATTCTTATATATGAAAGACAATTAGACTACTTCATAGTCATACTATTACCATGTTTGTGTGACTGATTTTCTATATTCCCTCCAACATTGACTATTCCCTTTTATTGTGATTTTCATCAATTTGAATGGTATAAGATAAAACTTCAGAATTGTTTTAATTTTCATTTCTCTTACTGGTATTGATTTGGAGCTCATTTCCATGTGACCATTTACAATTTGTGATTCTTTAAAAAACTTACTGTTTGTATTTGAAGAGCGGCTCTTGATAGTACATATCTATGTCAATTCAATATCTTGAATGTCAGAATTTTACTGTTAATAATTCATAGAAGTATTTTCCTACTCTATTATTACTCATCTAATGATACCTTTATTGATATCATGCATGCAAAAGCTTTTAAAAGTCAACCAACTCTATTGAATATTATTTCTAAGATCAAATATAAAACCACCTCTCTGGCTTTTAAAGCTTTTAACAACTCAACCCCTTTCTTCCTTTTCAGTCTTTTTACATTTTACCATACTCTCTCTCTCTCTCTCTCTTTTTTTTTTTTGCTTTTTGCTGAGGCAATTGGGGTTAAGTGACTTGCCCAGGGTCACACAGCTAGGAAGTGTTAAGTGTCTGAGATCAGATTTGAACTCAGGTCCTCCTGACTTCAGGGCTGGTGCTCTATCCACTGCATGACCTAGCTGCCCCTACCATACTCTTTACAATCCAACTACATTGACCTTACTATTTCTCAAGCACAATTTCATCTCCCAACTTTTCTTTTTATTGACTGTTCCCCATGCCTAGAATATTCTCCCTCTGGCTTTCCTGTTTTCCTTCAAGACTTCAAAGCAGACTTTTTGCAAGAGATCTTTTCTGATCCCTTCTACTGCTAAAGAAGAGATTGTCTAATATTATGAGCTGACTTTCTTCCCTTTTTAATGTGTGTGTGTGAGAGAGACAGACAGACAGAAAGATAGAGAGAGAGAAAGACAGAGAGAGAGAGAGAAGACAGAGAGAGAGAGAGAGAGAGAGAGAGAAGACAGAGAGAGAGAGAGAGAGACAGAGACAGAGACAGAGACAGAGACAGAGAGAGAGAGAGGGAGGGAGGGAGAGAGAATTGCTCTTTTCAGGTCATTTCCCCCATTAGAACTCTTTGGGGAAAGGGACTGGGTTTTCACTTTTCTTTGTATCCCCAGTACTTAAGATACCTGACACATAATAAAAATTCCATAAACCATTCTTAATGGGTTATCTATTTTATCTTTTCTGATACTCTTTATCTCTTGTTTAGTTAGGAAATCTTTCCCTACCCAGACTTTTGAGAAGTTTCTGCTCTAGTTTCCTCTTATGTTGACCCTATTGAACTACATGGAAGGGCACACACACACACACACACACACACACACACACACACTCACAACAAACTTGATTTCTGGTAAAATGCTCTCTAGTTTTCCCAAAATTTCTCATCAGAAAGAGAGTCTTTCTCCCCCTTCTAAGTTATGTTTTTGAGATTAGTAGACACTGCAATAACTAATTTTGATTGTCTTATTTCTTATTTAATCTCTTCTTTGACATATTTTTCTGCTTTTTTAAACAATAACAAATGGTTTGTGTTTTTGTTCTTTTTTATATAGTTTGATAATGCTTTGTCCCCTGCATGCAAATGTTTTCTCATTATTTCCCTTGAGATTTCAAACCTTTTGTTTTTTCCAAGTGAATTTTATTATATTTTTCTGCAGTTCTATAAAATAACCTCTCATTAATTTCTATAGTTATCTATTCACTGCAACCTTCTTTATGGTAACAAAGAATTAAAAACAAAATGAGTGTTCATTAATTGAAGAATGGCTGAAAAAATTATGATATATGAATAGAAACTCCAAATAGCTACCAAAATTTATAGATTTGATGGTGTCACTACCCTACTAATTCCAGTAGCTTTTGCCTCCTGGTTAAAATATAAAGTTCTCTGTTTGACATTTAAAGTCCTTCATATCCTAGGCCAAACCTGCCTCTCCTACTTTATTATATAATACCCACACTCTACAATCCAGCCAGACTGGCCTTTTCCCTGCTAGGTGGTGACTTGAATAGAGTACTGGGCCTGGAGTTAGAAAGACTGGAGTTCAAATTACTTATTAACTGTGTGACCTCTGTTTGCCTCAGTTTCCTCAACTATAAAATGGGGGTAATAAAAGCATTTATCTCTACCTTCAAGGGTTGCTGAGAGAATCAAATGAGATAATATTTGTAAAACAGTGCAATAGATGTTATATAAATGCTGGCAAAGAGAGTGATAATGATGGTGTTCCCTTACAACATTCCCCTCTCTGGAATATATTCCTTTCTGGCTGGAATATATTCCTTTCTTACTTCCAACTAAGGTCAAGCACCACCTGCTACATTAAACCTTATACATCATCATTGTCCTTAAGGTCAGGGATTTTGTTTTTGTCATTTTTCTCTTTCATTTTGTGGTTCAGGGAATTTTATCTACTGGAGTACTGGAATTTTATCTCCCCACCATGGAGGTTGAAATAACTTTTTCCATTCCTATGCCGGTGTAAAGGTTGTTTGAGTCAATCAATCAATCAAATTACCTCATCCCATTTAAAGAGACAAGATCCTATGCTCAGGTAGCTTTTTAAGGTGAGAAAATATCTATTTTATTCAAAAGGTATGAACAAGGCTTAGAAATTTCCAACATAAATACGGGAGATAGTAAATGGAGGGAGTTGAGTCAAAACTTGAGGGGCTTGTATAAAATCAGTAAGCTCTTTTGGAATTTGAGATTTGTGAACATCATAAACACAATCAAATTCCTTTTTTTTTTCTTTTTTTTTCCTAATTGCTACCAAAGCATTTTTGGATCTCAACATCAATCAGTAAGCATTTATTAAACACCTATTATGCGCCAGGCACTATTGGGGATTGAGTTTATAAAATAAATTTTTCCCTCTCCTGTCTCCCCTATCCTAGAAAAAAATTCCCTCTGAGTACCCCTAGAGGGCAGTGGGGAGAGGTAATTTACCTGGCTCTGGGAGAATGAGGTCAGAAGAATTCATTACACTGGTTGATAAGGAGATAGAATCCCCCAGCTTCCATTTTTTTCAGACAGATCCCCGAAGGAAAGGAATAATAGTTCCACTCACAGGATAAAGGAGACAAAGAACCAAACCATAGGAAACAAAAAAGACAAAAGCTGAAAGAGACTCAGAGATAAGAAAAGGAAGGAAACAGCCAGCTATGAATCATTTTAACCTTTCTCTATTTTCTTCTCTAGCATCGTAGCTCACCTTCAAATTTTCTAGCAAGAAAATTGACTATAGAGGAGAAAAGCAAGAGATTTACATGATAACTTTATAATATATATTTAAAAGGAATATTGTACATAATAGATTTTCAGTTTCATATGCAATCATTTTTTAATCATACTGTGTTATGGAAATGCTTGTTTTATTCCATAAATTAAAATAAAAATTTAAAGAGAAGATTGACTAATCTTGAGGTTTCTCTACTGCCCTAAACCCAATATGATTAAAAATCTAGACTCTAAAAGCCTTGCTATATCTTTTATTTCAACAGCAGGTGTCGCCTTCTGCAGATATTTAGGAAAAAAAGGAACTTGATCTAGCATAGAACTCATTTCCAGTAATTCTCGTCTAGTCCTAGCCTAGCCCCACCTACTCTTCCATTGCCAGAGACGAATGAATTCACTTGGTCGGCCTATGGAGCACTCACTGGAAGCCTGTCTTATAGCCTGGATTTACCAGATGTGAGTGAGTTCTCTAAGGGTGGACTGGTAGGGAAGGAGTGCTTGAGAGGCAGCCACATGGAAAAGAAATGGCAAAGTTGCAGAGGTAGCCCATCTTCCTAGGGGCTGTTGGAAGGTCTTGGAGTAGAAAGCTCTGGGCTGGGGGAGTTAGGAGCAGGTAGTAGTGGCCTGTCCCAGGAACTCCACCTCCCAGGCTGGCTCTTACATGTTGGTAGGTGATATCTGTTCCTTTGGGGAGCCCTTTACAAAGCTATACAGTATATCTCCCTCCCTTCTGTACCACTCAGAAGCTTCACTGAAGCTGAAGCCCCTGACTAGACTTTGATGTCCCAGGAAAACTGTAGTGGACATGGAGGTTCTGTAGGAAGCAAAGTCTCCTCTTTTTATACCCTGGCTAATGAGATTTTCACTGGTAATCTGGCTTCCTTTTCTGGTATTTGCCTTCAAATTGGAGAGTAGGGGAAGCAATACATAGGTGCATAGGATTTAGAGCTAGAAATGATCTGACAAATTAAATTAGTCCAAGCTTACAGATCATTTTACAGAAAAAGAAACTGAGACCCAGAGAAGGAAAATAATTTGCCCAAAATCACTGATCAATCAGCAAGCATTTCTTAAATACTTATGGTGTATCAGCTGCTTTGTTAAGTGCTGGGAAGAGAAACAAAAAAATTAAGGAGCTAATATTCTATCTTGGGGAGACCATGTGTATATATATGTAAGCATATGCAGTATATATGCAATTTACTTAGAGGGAAGGACACTAGTAATTGAAAGGATCTGGAAGGTGTTCATGTAGGAATTAGTGTTTAAGCTGCCTCTTGAAAGAAGTGAGGAATCCTTGGAGGTGATTTGTAGAGAGAGCATTTTAGGCATTGGGCTAATGAAAGAGCATAGAATGAGGAGGAGTGGAGTGTGAGGTAAATCTAGAGAAAGCCAGTTTGACTAGACCATGGAATATGAGGGGGAAGGGAGAAAGGGGATCATTTATGATAAGATTAGGAAGATAGATTTGAGACAATATTGTAAGAACTTTAAATGCCAACTGGGGGAGTTTATCATTTTATTCTAGTCAATAGGGAATTGATAACAGAGCAAGGGATCTCAAACATTTTGGTAATTTGATGAAGTTTATAATTCTCTTTTCAGGATATTGTTTCCCCTTCACCCACCCACTCCCACCCTTGTCTTTTAATCTTTTTAAAATATTTATTATTTTTTGGGGTTATATTTTGAGTTCCAAACTTTTTCCCTCCTTCCCAACCCTGCACTAGAGAAGACCAATATATGTGAAACCATATATAAGTTCTTTCTCTGGAGGTGCTAGCATTTTCCTTCTAAGGTCCTTTGTAGTTGATTTGAATATTTATATTACTTAAAATTGCTTAATCATTTGCTATTACTCTTTGAACAATATTGCTGTTACTACATACAATGTTCTCTTGCTTCTGCTCATTTCACTCTGCACTATTTTATGCAAATCTGCTTGTTTTTCTAACATCAACCTGTTCATTTCTTGTCATAGTAGTATTCCATCACAATCATATGCTACAATTTATTCAATGATTCTTCAGTTGATGGGCATCCCCTCAATTTCTAGTTCTTTGTCACCACAACTGCTATAAATAGTTTAGTGCATATAGATTCTTTTCCTTTTTCCCTGATCAATTTGGGAAACAGACCTAAAAGTGATATTGGTGGGTCAAAGGGTATACACAGTTTTATAATTCTTTGTGCATAATTTCAGATGCCTCTCCCAAACTCTCAAATCAGTTCCCAGTTCCACCAATAGTGTATTAATGTCCAATTTTTCCACAATATAAAATTTGTAAATGCATAAAACATCCATAGGATTACAAAGGAAACCATTATACTAAAATAATTATTAAAACATTTTATTTAGAAGTTCATGGAAATCAGGTCAAGAACCCCTGGTTTATAAAGACATGACAAATCAGCATTTGTATGGAGGATAGATTGACATAGGGAGAGACTTGAGGCAGAGAGACCAATTAGCTGGCCATTGTAGTAGTAGGTAAGTAGTATAATGAGGCCTTGAAATGAGGAAGAGGCTTTGTATATAAAGAGAAGGGTTCAGATAGGCCATTTGTTATAAAGGTAGAAAAGGCAAGAGTTGGCAACCGAGTGTCTACATCAGACGAGAGAAACTGAGAAATGGAAGATAATAACCTGGTAAGAAACCTGGAAGACTGCCAGAATGATGATATCTTTAATAGGGGAAGGGAAGAGAATAAGCATTTATAAAGTGCCTACTATGTGCCAAGCACCATACTAAGTGCTTTATAAGATTATCTCATTCGATCTTCACCACAACCTTGTGAGGTGATGCTGTTATTATCACCTTTTTACAACTGAAGAAAGATTCCTCAAAAATAAGGAAGCTTAATAGAAGGAAAGGTTTGGGAGAGAACAAATAAATAGCTAAACTAAAATTCATCTGAAGATCTTCTGCCTCCAGATCCAATAATTACCTTTTCCATTAAATTATGCTGCCTCTTCTGAATCTATAAATGTTGTGAACAGCTTCATGGGTATCCCCCCTTCAAGGCTGGGTGGGGTCTCATAAAAACAGAGCTAGAAGAGAACTTAGGGGTCATTACAGATAAGGAAACTGAGATACAGATGAGGTTAAGTGAATGTCTGAAGCAGGATTTGATCTTCAGATCTTATTCCAAGTCCAGCACCCAATGCTTCAGGGTTAGCCAGGTATAAGAATCCTACGATCAGTATTGGAGCATCAGAATAGCAAGATTGCTGGGGGGAGGGGGGAAACAAAACAAAAACAAAACAAAAAAAAAAAAAAAAAACCACTTGTTGCAAAAAATAAATAAATAAAATTAAAATAACCCCCTGAGGGTTGCATTAGGAAATGTCTGACCTCTGGTCTCTCTTGAGAAAGAATAAGGAGGCTTTTGTCAATGTGTTGTTTCCTCATGTCAATATCCAGATCACAAGAAATAGGGAATTGGAAGTGGGGTATGAGTATCTCCATTTCCCTTAAGGAGTAAATTACTTCACCAGGATCAAGTTCATCTAGAAAGAGCTATATTCCAATGTTCACCTTACTCTTCAAACTCTCCTTATTTTCTTATTCTTCCTGACTACAATCCAGAAGAATCTAAATTTCTTTTATAGGACAGGAATGTTTTTGATTTTGTCATTATATACCCAGCACCAAGAACAATGCTTAAAATGTAGGATGTGATTAATAAAGACATGCAAAGGACAGTAGGGCAAGGATTCAAAGCCATCTTCCTAAATGGGAGGCTAGAACAAGGTAATATCTGTTTAAAGAGCCAATGTATAATTAACCTTGGAGACTGAGAGAGATCTCTTCAAAAGTCTTAAAAGGCATAAAGAATTACTTTTCTGGTATGACTTCGTGATAATCATGGTGTGAAATACTGTAGTTATCCATTCAACATTTTAAGCATTAATATATTGCCCTGGCAGAAGTACTGGGTGCTATGATGAGTATAGTTCTGGAGAAGGAGATGGAGCCATGTTAAATAGGGTTATTATTTACAGGAAGTTGATTCATGGTGCTAGACCCCAGAGGCCAGACATTAGTTTTTTTATTTTCTTTGAGAAAAAAGTTGAGAAGTTCTAGATAGACATCATAAGCCTTTGAATAACATTATCATTTCTAAACCAGTCATTTGTTTTTTTTTAATAATAATAGCTTTTTATTTTTTTCAAAATACATGCAAAGATAATTTTCAAAATCTACCCTTCCAAAACTATGTGTTCCAAGTTTTCTCTCCTCCCACCCACCCCCAGACAGCAGGTAATCCAATAAAGGTTACACATGTGCCATTCTTCTAAACATATTTCCATATATATTATGCTGGCAAGAAAAATCAGATCAAAAGGAAAAAAATGAGAAAGAAAAGAAAAACAAGCAAAAAACAGCAACAACAATAATGGTAAAAATATTATGTTGTGATCTACATTCAGTCTCCATAGTTCTCTCTCTAGATGCAGATGATTCTATATAACAAGTCTATTGGAATTGCCTTGAATCACTTCATTGTTGAAAAGTTGTTGATCATCACATAACCTTGTTGTTGCTGTGTACAATATTCTCTTGTCAACCAACCATTTGTGTACAGTTGTACCATAGATTTGTCAGAACAAAAATTCAAAGAAAACTAAATTAGAAAAAAAGAAAAAAAGAAGATATGGCATTCAATTTATGCAATTCAACCTGACATATTTAAACAACCTATTGGTGACAAAAAAAAAAAAAAAAACAAACAAACAGGAAATGGAATTAAAAAACAGATATCATTATAGAATTTCATCACTTCCTAAGGAAGTTTAACTAAGTATATAGCAATAGCAATCAACACAACAGAAAAACCAAAAGAGACTAGAAATAATCTTAGTAAACAAACACTGGTTCTTATCAAGTGGGCAAATATGGTAGCCGAGAACAATATCGAGACTTAAAGTCAGATCTCATTCTTGCTATAAATGTGACAAGGCAAATCATTAAACATTTCAGAGCTTCAGTTCCCTTTTTTTTTTAAATGCTGATAATATCAGTAATTGCTTTATGAGGTTGTTCGGAGAATCAAATAACATTGTATGTATGTAAGAGTTTGGCAATCTTTTAAATATAATATTTTTATTAGGATCAGATATCATTATTAGACCATAGACTTTGTCAATAACATCTTCCAGAGAAGGAGAGTGAACAATTATTCAAAATAGCAAAAAGTTGTATAGGAACAAACAAGTTTGAAGGAAGCTTAGTTAGACCCAGTTAAGCCATATGATCTTGAATATATTTGAATGTAATTGTAAAGAGAATAATGAACAGAATAATGAAAATGAAAATATATATAAAAGAAAGCAACCAGTAAAGTTAAGGGCCTTGAATTAATAGTATAATAAGGATCAGTTGACTGATTTCTTGCTTGGATAAAAGAAGAATAAGATAATATAATAGCTATCATCAGGTACTTAGATTTACTTTGATTGGCCCCAGGAGGCAGAAAGAACCAGGACCAAGGGGGGAAATTTTCAAAGAATCAAATATAGAATTTATAGAAGATAGAACTGCTGAAAGTTACCCAAAGGTGAAATGGGTCATTTTAGGAGATTAGGGGCTTTCCCCTCCCTGGAGCTAATGAAGTAAAGACGGAATGCCTGGAATGGTTGTTGGCTATATTGCAGAGGAGATTTTTGTTCAGGTACAATTTGACCCCTAAGATCTCTTCCAACTTTTGCTATCTGTGATACTGGGAAGAGAGTTTCTTAGGACTTCGGATAGACCTTCTGAACAGAAATAAGAACAAGAGTAATAATAACTAACATTTATATATCACTTATGGTCGTGGGACTTATTTGGTCCTTATAACAATCTAGAGAGATATTATATTTATTATGTATAATACCCATTTTACAGATGAGGAAACTGAGAGGAACAGAAATTAACTGACTTGCCTACAGTCACACAGATATTTAGTGTATAAGGCTGAATTTGAACTCCAATTTTCCTGACTTCAGGTCCAGGGCTCTATCCACTATGCCATCCATTTAGCTGCCTCATAACGAGGTATAGTTAGGAAAACTCACACTGATGAGATGACAGATCCAATGAGGTACTAGGACATTGAAATCTATTGGGAGGAAAATGAATCCCTGAAGCATATAGAATCAATTCTTGATCAGATGCACTAGAATTAATCTCTAAGTGAATTCTGCACTGCAATTTTTTTTTTTTACCCTAGAGTGACTCTTCCCCAAACCTGTGAGCTGAAGGAAACAAAATCGCTGATTACAAATCTAAGATTATATGATTAAGAAGGCAAGTCCACTGCTAAAGCAATCATAAAGATTGCATTTCAAATATAATTAAATGATGATTGAATTATAAGTTGTTTTTAAAACATCCTGTTGTTTTTTGAACCAATGTTCTCCTTCATTTTAGTAGATAATAGAGAGCTGAGATCCCATAGGGTATCAACTCAAGAAGGGACCATAGAAATAATCTAATTTATTTTACAAATGTGGAAACTGATCTCTTGAAAGGGAAAGTAATTCACTTACCTCAGGTCACAGAACTATTGTGATAACTTGGATCCTTTGATTCCATTCAGTTTTTTGCCTTCCACTGCACCGTTTCTTCCACAGTGACTGTATTTAGTTGACTGATATATCTATAGGAGATATTTATGATTAACATAGAATCATAGATTTAGATCTAAAAGGGACCATAGAAATCACCAAATTCAATCTCTTCATTTTACAGAGTAGGACTCCCAGTTAAGTGGTTTACCCAAAGACAAGTGACAAGAAACTGAACTTAAACCTCAACTCCAAAAATGCTGCAGGACCAGGACACCTATGGCTGATTAGGATTCAGCTGATGGGAAATTTTCTCAGAAAAGGTAGTACAGAACAAAGTTCATCTGCTCATTTGTTTTAAAAGTAGTATTGATTGGTAAATTCTGAACCAATATTAAAATATGATAAGGGAAGGGACAATGTTAGAGCATTATTAGCCTCTTTGCATAGGTTTTTTTCTTTACAAGCTGGAATTCTTTGTTGATGTGATCCCTGTGAGAGAGAGAGTGTGTGTGTGTGTGTGTGTGTGTGTGTGTGTGTGTGTGTGTTGGGCTAAGAGGAAGATGGAGAAGAGTTGTGAAGACATTTTTTACTTGCTTTTAGGATAAAGTAGTGGGGGAACAAATGATGAGCTGATTGGAATTAAAAACTTAGTTCAAAAGAGCTGATTAGAATATGTTCTGTATACCAAAGTGGGAATTTCTATGACTATTACAGATTACAAAGGTGAAATTAGGGAAATTGAACAGAATAGTAAGGAAGGAAACTTATGGACAGAGCCTTCTACTTTGAGGTGTCCTTGCACATTTATTTTGACACTGGTGGGATTTCAAGAGCAGATTGAAATTAGGGAAGGAAGCAATACGTTGACTAAAGGAACTTTTAAAAAAGCATATTTCCATGTTTGTCATGTTGTGCAAGAAAAATCAGACCAAAAAAGACAAAAACATGAAAAATAAAAAGTATTCAAATAAACAAATTAAGATGCAAGTGCTATGCTTCAATCATATTCACTCTCCCTAGTTCTCTCTCTGGATGTGGATGGCATTTTCCATCCCAAGTTAAAGGAACATTCTAAGCACTTGATAATGTTTGGATGACTTTGGAATCAGAAGTGGGGTAGGCAGATAAAAGAGTATATAGAAAGTAGATAATTATTGGTTTCTAATACTGAGCACTTATACCACTCCAACTAATTTCCAGGTAGATGAGGTAGGTGAGCCTGGGAGAATGCTAACAAACTGCAGAGAGAGACTTAAGTGGTGAAGTGTACCATAGAGTCTATTCTTTTGGTCTTGCAACCAACATGAAATTGAGATTTTCCACCTAGGTCTAAGCCAACCGCCCTTTTTTTTCTTCTCCTCCCCTTTCAGTTCTCAGTCAATTGGACCCACATGATCCAATTTAGTGGAGAACTGGAATTTGTTTGAGGGAATTATCTCAATCACAGGAATTTGCACCCTGGCAGAAGAAAATGAAGTTGTCTTTCTACACAATTTTCTTCAGTCTGGAAAACTGGATTGTCATCTTCTTCAAGGGTTTCCTGGTCTACTATCAAGTTGTGGGTAAGCATCCATCCCAAGAGGGTTATAAAGAAAGGGTGACCTTTGCTACAAAATACATGCTATGTGTATATAGCTATACTTGGAGCAAATCAGTCAAAGACAGCAACAACTCAAAGAATACAAACTGAAGGCAAATGCAATCTCTTAAGGAGAGAGGATGGTCTGTCCATATGAAAAATCGGTTTTTGTCCCTGAAGAGTCTAGTAAGAAAATAGCCTTTAGTATTAGTAGACAATAATTGTCTACTTACTATATTCTCTTTTATCTTCCTGACTCACTTCTGATTCCAAAATTAACCAAACATCATATACTGTGGCAAAGGGATGCTAAGAGTGGCAAGTAATCCATCATGCCATTTTTAGCCAGGAAAACCAGAAGTAAAACATGGGAATTGTAGTCACCTTGAAGAGGATCACTCTTTACAATTCAACCACTCTTTCCAAATGTTGTTGAGCTGGGGCAAAATCCTGTCCACTGTGGACAGGGTTAGTATACCCAGTCTAAGCAGTGTTGAGTTATAAGTAGCTCTCAAGAAAGAACTCAACAGTTAAAGATCAATTACAAATTAAAAAGGCAAAGAGACCTGCCCCAGATAAGCACCCTATGCTGGAAGAAGGATAGTAGAAGGTTTTCAGGATGACTTAAAGGAAATTCTTTATGGGTGAGAGGGCTAATGGAAGAAGTTATGGATCTTTTCCCCCCTATAGTCATGACCTGCAGCTCTCCCCAAAACCTGTCCTATTGTGGTTTTGAAAATGTTACTGAGTCTGGAGAAGATACCTATGAAGATAAGATTTCTTATCCATGCCATGAGCCATATTACAGGATAATGCCTGCCATGAACAGTGGCCAGCCTCTACCTGGTAAGGAATCAGTCCCTGATTTATCCAGCCCCCCAAAATAAGAATCTTCTGTGCATATTTCTCCCTCACCTTCCAAATTCTAAATACCTTAGTTTATCTCATGTTGTCCCCTAAGGAAAATTCAACAGTTCAACCCAGGGCATCTGGAAAGACAGAGAGGGAAGTGGGAAGATTCCTCAGTGTTCACCTGGTAAGCAAAACCTTCAACAGCTTTATCTTCACTGCTTTCCCAACTCTCTACCCACATCCCCACCAACTTAACCCTCAACCACTGAATAAGCATGTAGTACTGAAAGAGATAATAAAGGTTTGAACTTACCCTAGTGTCTGACATGTAGTAAGCACTTAAATGCTTGTTAACTTGACTGAGGGAAATGACAACTTCAGATGGCCATTTTTTGTAACCTCAAATAAATCCTTTTACTTTACAAAGTTTAGGTTTATGAGGTTTACCTGTAGGATGTGAGACTGGGCTAGAATATAAATACTAAATGATTTCTAAGATCTTCCTTCTTTCCCTCTGGATATGGCATTCTTTGCATCAGTAAAAGAGAGGAAAGAGCAAAGGTAAGAGGAATGAAAGAGAAAGCAATATCAGAGAATTTTTGAGTTGTAAGGAGTGATCATCCATTTCAAACCACATTTGAAAAGGGATTCCTACTGGTTCCAAGAAACCTGACTTGGGTAGTAAAAAAGGAGTTGGGGAGTATGGATTTTTACAGTAAAACAGATGATTTGGGGAAGGAAAGTTAAAAAGGACTTGAAGTCAATCCCACCAAAACACTCAAAGTATCATACAAGTACTGAAAGGGTTCTTAAGGATCATTGTTTTTATAGGAACTAAGGTCACAGAAATGGGAACTGGCTTGTCCAAAGTCGAAGAGGGAGACTTGCTCAACTCCTACTGAAAAAGGCTGACCTGAGATGGAAGCGAAATAGTCTAGATTCACAGATTAGTACAGGATCTTTAGAGACAGGGATGTGCTGGAGCCAGCTGATCAGGAAACAGAAATTTTCGGTATGAATGTTCACACCTAGGAAATCTGCAAATGCTATTGATCAGGACTTGATATATTGTTTTGATGATTATCTAGTCTTAAGAAAGTGATGGAAAGAATTTTAATAATGCAAATTAAACTTTATAATGTTCCCCAAGTAAAGACCACCCTATTATTCAGCAGAAAGAACACTAGCATTGGAAGCCCCCGATTGAAATTCCTGCCTCTTGACACTCCTGTGCAATCTGAGGCAAGCCACACTCTGTCCCCATCACCATTCCCATAAAAGTTCAGACATCTAGAATGCCCTCTGGTCCACCCTCTGCTTTAGGCAATTGACTTTCCTAGGGCAAAAATCTCCATCTCTTCTCCTACCCTCTATCCCCTCCTTTCTACTGTGGGAGCAAGGGAATCACATTTGAACTCAGGTCTTTTCTTTCATGCCATACAGAGAGGGCTCTTCCCACAATGTGCACCTTGCCTCCTCTCTTCATATAAACACAAAATGTCCTTTGGTGTGTTTTAGTTGAATGCCATTGGAACTTTGTATAGGTTCTTAAGATACCAGGAGCAATATCTAACAAATTTACATGGGGTTTACAATGGATTTTCTGTGCTATCTTATTTGTTCTTCACAAGTAAACTGTGAGGTAGGTGCTATTATTATCCCCTTTACAGGTAAGGAAAAGAAGCCTTAGAAGAGAATAAGCATTTATATAGCTTTTGCTATATGTCAGGCATTTTGCCAAGTATTTTACAAATATTATCGAATTTGATCCTCATAACAATTGTGAAGATAAGGGCTATTATTATCCCATTTTACAATTGAAGAAACTGAGGCAAACAGAGATTAAGTGGCTTGCCAAGAGTCACACAATCTGTATTTGCCTGAGGTGAGGTTTGAACCCAGCACTCTACTGAACTACCACCTGCCTCTCAGTAGGTTTAAGTCATTTGCTTCAGGTCACATAATTAATGTCTAAGGCAGCATTTAAACTCAGGTCTTCCTGACTCTTTCTCCTATGCCATCTAGCTGCCTAGAAGACAAGGCAGAACATAAAGTAGAGATGTCAAACTTGATGCCCATTGGCTACAAGCAGTTAACAAAACTCCAGGGTACAGGCCAGAACTAAATTAAATGTAAATGCAAAGTGTTTAACAAAATAAAGAAAAATTCAACATAACACAAATGATGTTAACTTGTGGTTTTCTAAATCAATATATACCTGCAAAGATTTCTGTCTTAGTTTGACCTCATTGAATAAGACACAGGTCTATTATGTCTCTAAGCTTTGCTCCCAGAGCACCTCTATCTGCTATTAACTAGAGACATCCCTAAGCCCCAATCCCTACTTTCAAAAGAGGCACAAGTTTTTACTAGCATAATAATTTTTGCATATTAAGTAGTTAACCAAATTTTATTTCTAAGGCTGTTGATGCAGAGAATTCCATGAGAATTGTTCCACTGCTTTATACAGAGCTTAAATGGTACTTGATCAGTTAGACTAGAATTTTCCAACCTCAATATAACCCAAGTCCAAAGTTCTATCAATGACTTGACCTCTGATTTCACTGCTATAAGAAATTTCATTCTTCTCCAGATCAGGATCTACTATTAAACTTGAAGCATCAAATAACTTGCCCAGGATCACACAGCTAATAAGTATTACATATCTGAGGATGAATTTGAACTCAGGTCCTCCTGACTCCAGAGCCAGTACTCTATCCACTGTAATCATCTAATTGCCCTTACAACTCCTAAAATGTTATCAATGTTTTGTTTTAAAATTTTACCTCTATTTCTTCTTTTATGTCTCTTCCTTCCCAAGGAGCCATCCTTTATATATATATATTTTGCTTTTTGCTAAGGCAATTGAGGTTAAGTGACTTGTCCAGGGTCATACAGCTAGGGAATGTTAAGTGTCTGAGACCAGATTTGAATTCAGATCCTCCTGTCTTCAGAGCTGGTGCTCTATCCACTGTGCCATCTAGTTGCCCCCCCTTTATATATATTTTTAAAAATTTTCTCATTAATCTGTCCTTCCTGCTACCTTTATTGAGTACATTTTTTTTATTAAAAAAAAAATAAGAAAAACAGAAAAACAGAAAAGAAATACAAAACAAAATGAACCAAAACAAAGGAGAACATTGTCATGTGTCCAGCAGAACATCAGGAAAGATTCAAAACATAACAATTATTAGGTTAAGAAAATACATGTAAGTAGAAGAAATTGTATTCATGAATGTCCATCTCTACTTACTTGTAAATTGTTTTTTTGATCTCTGTTGTGCACCTTTTTTTACTTTATTCTTTTTTTCTTCTTTCACCCCTCTCTCCCCCCACCCAAGCAGGTTATAGTTAAGAAAGAATATAGTTATGTATACATATGTAGATATATACATACACATACATATACACTCACACACCCTGCCCTCCTCTACACACATATATATCCACACATATATCTTTCCTATTTTTCCTGACTCTGCTTTAATTCTGCTCCTTAACTTGCTTTACTATTACTTAACCTCCCCCCACTCATGAATCCCTCCCTTGTCTTCCTTCCATACCTTTTGCTTCCCAGTCTGCCCATCCCTCTCCCACTATTTCTTTATAGATTTTGGAGTGTAGTGTGCCCTTCATAGTATATATGTAGTGCTGCCTACTTAATCCTGATGTGCATAGGTTTTTAGAACCACAAGCCCTTCTTCTCCCTCTAATGCCACTGTGTCTATTCTTCTGCACCTCATTTGTATAACATTATTACTCAATATAACATTATACTATTGTATAACATTTTTACCTAAAACTTTGTCCCAGTCTTTCTTTTGATCCACCCTATTACTTATGTCAATCTTAAACATATGGTAAACATTTTCTATGTTAAAAAAAAAAAAGCATAAACAATTTGTCCATATTAAGTTACTAGAAACTGATCTTTGATATTGGCTCTTATATGTTAAATTTTCTATTATGTTCAGATTTTATTGATAGAAAGTCCTGAAAATCTGCAAGTTTGTTGAATGTCCACTTTTTCTTATTCAATATTATGGATAATTTTGCTGGATATGTTATATTTGGCCACAACCCTACTTCTTTTCATTGTCATAAGATATGATTCCAGGAAAGTGCACAGCAGAAAACAAAACAAAAAACAATTTACAAGGAAGAAAAAAATGGACACTCGTGAATATAATTCCTTTTATTAATATATATATATTAATATTAATATATTAATATATATATATATACTTTCTTGAACTGGTAATTTGTTGTGGTATTTTGAATCCTCCCTGATGTTCTGCTAGACACATGACAATGTTCTCTTTTGTTTTATTTTATTTTATTTTGTTTTGTATTCCTTTTCTGTTTCTTTTTTTTCTTACTCTATTTTTTCAAATACAATAGATCTTTAAATATGTAAACAAAAAGATATGATTCCAGAACCTGTGGTCTTTTATTGTGGCTACTGATTAAGTCCTGTTCAATTCTAATTGTAGCTCCAGTGTATTTGAATTGTTTTTTCTTGTTTCTTGCAAAAGTTTCTCTTTGATCTAGGGATTTCAAAATTTGGCGATAATATTCCTATGTGTTTTCCACAAAGGATCTTGTTGAGCTGGTGATTGGTGGATTTTTCTTTTTCTACTTTCCCCTCATGTTCTATCAGTGCAAGATAAGTTTCTTCTACTATTTCTTGCATTATTATGTCAAGGTTCTTTTATTGGTCACAGCTTTCAAATAGTACAGTTGTTCTTATATTTTCTTTTTTTTTTGATATGTTCTCCAAAACTGTTGTTTTTCTTATAAGTTATTTCATATTCTATTATATTTTTTCATTTTTATAATGTTTTGTTATTTATTGGTCTCTTATACCTTCTCTGACCTCTTGCCCAAATCTAATTTTCAAAGAGTTATTTTCATCGAGACTCTGTTTTTCCTTTTTTAGTTGGTTAACTTTTTTTCATAATCTTCTTGTTTTTCTTGGATAGTTTTTATTTTTTATTTTTTTAGTTTTTCCTCAATGTCTCTCATTTGATTTGATTTGAGTTCTTCTGTAAATTCTCTCTGGACAAAGTAATGTTACTCTTTGGGGTAGAATTTTTTTTTAAACTACTGTGACCTCCTCTGAAGATGAACCCTGATCTTCCCTGTATCCATAGTAAGTTTTTATGTTTGGGGTTTTTCTTCTTTATTGATTCATTATTTTTAAAAAAAAAAAAAAGAATTATTAGTGTAAGCATCTCTAATTGTGGGATGGGGGGAACAGTGCTTCTAACTTCACTTCAGCACTTTCCTCTGACCTGGAGCCCTTAACCAAGAGCTCCACCCTTCTGCAAGTGCCCTTAGCCAGCAATGTCCTTGCCCCACTGCCTCTGCACTTCTGGTGTACTGTTTTTTCCCACCCAAGACCCTACCTCTGCAGCACATCCAAGCCTGGCATTCCTAATCAGCAGAGGTTCTCTCAGTCTTTCATGACTCAAACCCTGGACTCCACATGCAGTCTGAGAGTGAAAATTCCTGTGGTTCCTACTGAGGCTCTGGTCAATTCCAGCTAGTCCCAAGGGTCCCCACTTGATGTTTCTGTGAAGCTAATCTGGAGGTGTTTTCCCTTTACTTGGGTTAATCCTGGGCCTGGGAACTTTCTTCTGATCTTCTTGGGTTGTACCAAGAGGATCAATGTTAAGCCCCAAGTGCTCTTGATTTTTCACTGTCTATGTTCCCCTGAGGCACAAATTTGTTCTGTTTGAGGAGAAATCTGAAGACTCCCACCATCTTCCCAGAATCTTCCCTTGAGTCAATAAATGCATATATGCATAATCCACCCCCCCAAAAAAATCTCATTGTCCATTTCTGAAAATTCATGTCTCTCACAATTTCTAAATTTTCTATTTCAGATTGTTCCAACCCTCAGTTAATGATTCTCAGTGGCTCAAAGGGCAAGAACCAAGAGGAGGAAGTCAAGGGTGGGAGAAATAGGATGCAAGAAGAAAATGCAGTTGGTTTTTAAGGTTTATAGATTTTTAAGAAGAATCTTTGGTAGTACAAGATTTTACAGAGCACCAAAAGTAAGGTTGGCCCAATAGTTTGTATGATACTTAGCTACCACTGAACTAGACTGTGATCCCAGACCAGGGAGGAGATATCACATGGGACCTTTGGAATTATATTCTTGTTTTAGGATTTAAAAAATTCTATACAGGATTTAAAAAGTGACAAAAGGACATAGCAGGAGAATGTCAAATAGCATGAAGGAAGAGAAGAAATCCAAATCAACTGTATGACTAAGCAGCTCCATTTGATTTAAGACATTTTCCATCCCTAAAATAATTATCCTGGTCAGATGCCTAAAATATTATCATTTGACAATTCCTCTGTCATAAGGTCTCTTTTAAAATGCCAATACCCCTGAGAGAGGTAATATGCAATATGCTGTCTAGACAGCAATATGTCTAGACAAATGAATTGTTAATCACTTTCCTTATGAAATTGGAGAGATTCCCATATGAGCCAGGTGGAAAGGATGGATACATACTGAAATGGAGAGAAAAGGCCACACATCAACATACTTTATCATTTTTCTCAAAATTTTTCCTTCTGGACATTCAAAGGGCAAAGTTCCACTGAAGCAAGAGATAAAGGAGAATATTAAGTGAAGAATAGGAACAGATATTAGACCTTCGAATTAGTCATTTCATTAGTGTAGGAAACTCCTGGATTTGGAAGCTCCTTGTACCAGTGTAGGTTGGCACCCCTTTCCAATTCATAGTCTTAGAAAGTTGTCTAGACAATTGAGAGGTAAAGTGACATACATTCCAGAATATTCTGGAGGCAGCTCTTCCTGGCCTCTGAGACTAGCTTTCTTTCTATCATACCTTGTTGTTTCTCCTAACAAGAAAGTTAATCCCAAAATAAGCAATCAATTCTTGCTCTCAAAAAAATCAGTTCCCTTACCTGTAACAAACGTGATTTTGTCTACATTTCTTTATTGTTTGCATTATTACTCAAGATTTACACCTATCTTAAAAAGTTATTTCCCTGAACCTCATCTTTAGCAGAGGGAGGTAGCTATGTGTCTCCCTTTGTACGGTAGACAGTTTGCCACAGAAATAAGTCATTCATCCATATATCCTGGTTATGATGATATTATAAATGACATTCTTTTCCTTCTCTCCCTTGACTTCCAGTGTGTGGACAACCATCCATCCCTATTGACCAGGATGCCCTAGATGTAGCCAAAGCAAAGCTGGGAAACTTCCCATGGCAGGCACTCACCATCATTTATGGACGTGGAGGAGGAGCTTTACTTGGGGATCGCTGGATCCTCACAGCTGCCCATACCATCTACCCCAAGGACAGCTTCTTCCAAAAGAACCAGATTGTGGAAGTTTTTCTAGGACACACAGACCTAGAGGAGATCATAAGACTGGGGACTCACTCTGTCCGTAGAGTCATTGTACACCCAGACTACCATCAAGAAGAACCAAACAGTTTTGAAGGTGACATCGCACTATTGGAATTAGAGAACAGAGTCTCCCTGAGCCCCAACCTCCTCCCCATCTGTTTGCCAGACAGTGAGACTCTCTATGATAGTGGCTTGATGGGCTATGTCAGTGGCTTTGGGATGGAAAGGGGCCGGCTGGTTAACCAGCTGAAATATGTGCGATTGCCCATTGCCAAGAGAGAGGCTTGTGAGCACTGGCTTCTGGAGAAAAATAGAACTGAGGTGTTTTCCTCAAACATGTTCTGTGCTGGAGACAGGACCTTAAAGCAAGATGCCTGCCAGGGGGACAGCGGAGGAGTCTTTGCTGTGTGGGACAATACTACAGAGCGTTGGATTGCTACAGGCATTGTGTCCTGGGGCATTGACTGTGGAAAAGGGTTTGGCTTCTACACCAAGGTCCTCAATTACATAGACTGGCTCAAGGGGATAATGGAAGGGGAAGCCTGAACCTCTAGGCTTGCTCTAGCCTTGGCTCAGAAAGTACCATAGGGGCAGCTAGGTGGTGTAGTGGATAGAGCACCAGTCCTGAAATTGGGAGGATCTGAGTTGAAATCTGATCTCAGACACTTAACCCATCCTGGCTTTGTGACCCTGGGCAAGTCACTTAACCTTTTTCCTCAGCAAAAAAGAAAAAAAAAATCACCATAGATTTGAGGTTCTCAAAGTGTGGTTTCAGGGAGTTCTCAAAATCAAAACTATTTTCATAATAACATTGTCATTTTAATTCTAATATAATAAATATCAATAAATATAACCTACATGAGCAAAGTTATTTGGGGGCATCAATAATTTTTAAGAGTATAAAAGGTGCTAAAGACCCAAAAATTTGCTATTAGGGGAAAAAATTGACTCTTTAGATAATAATTGCTTCCCAAGCAGCATCTACATTAAAAATCACTGATATAGAATTCAGAGGTGTAAAATAAGTTATCTTCTCTGTCTCCATCCACCCTCCTGAAGTGAATAGTATTTTATAACCATTTTCTCCCAGTACCCTGTCTGTCTACTGGTTTCTGTAATTACCTGTGGAGCCTTCATCAAGGGTACTCCTCCATTCATTCTCTTTTTTTCTTTTTTTTTATTAAATTTTTTGACATATTTTAAGTTCTGAACTGTCCCCTCCTTCCCCTTCCCACCCCACATTAGAGAAGGCCATTATTTAACACAGATTTATAAATATATATAAAACTATACTATGTGTACTTTTATTTATTTATCAATTCTTTTACTGGAGGTGGATAGCATCTTCCTTTACAATTCCTTTATAGTTCCACTTGTTCTTAACCTCTTTTTATCTTCCTATTTCACCTTAACACTGAAGAGCCAAGCAATCCCCAATGACCCAGCCTCCTCTTCTCCAAAAAGAATTGCTAGCTTGGGGGGAGGAGCTAAGATGGCAGAGAGTAGACAGGTTTTTATCTGAGATCTTCCTGGCATCCCTCAGATCAATGCCAGATCAAGCCTCTAAACTGGTTTTGGATGACAGAACCCACAAATATTTGGAGGGCAACAAATTTCCAGTAGAAGATATTTTGGAAGAACTTCAGAAAAGATCTGTTTAAATTGGGTGGTGGGGAGAGAGAAAAATAACCCAGGGCAGGCACAACACAGGGACCCAGGGCTGTGGAGCGACTCTTAGCCAAAATACAGCAGCATTGGCTCTTCTGTCCTGGTTCAGGAATCAGTGAATCAGTGGATTATCTGTGAGACATCCAATGCAAATGCAAAAGATAAATAGTGAGCCTCTGAACCCCAGAATAATGGGGACTTGGCCACCCTTACCCAGCATGGGAAGGGAGTCAGTAGCACTGTCTTAGGGCAGCATAAAGTCTCTGTTGCCTGTAGAGGAAGTTTGGGACAATCTCCCCTTTGCCCTAAGAGCAAACCTCAACCTTTAAAAAAATGAGAAAAAAAGCAAAAAGAACTCAAACCATAGATAGCTTTTATGGAGAAAGAGAAGAAAAGACCTCAAACTCTGAGGACACTAAAGGCAAATGGTTTCCAGATGCAGCCCCAAAGAGTGATATGAGTTGGTCCCCATCTCACAAGGCTCTCTTGAAAGAATTCAGAAAGGATCTTTAAAGAAGAGTTAGAAGAAAAACCAAAAAAAGGAAATGAGAACTTTACAGGAGAGTTTGAAAAAGGAAACACAGAAATTATCTGAAGAAAATTCCTTAAATAATAGATTTAGTAAAATGGAAAAAAACATATAACTTCTTACAAAATAGATTTGAAAAATAAACCACCTCACTGAAAAACAGAATTTGTGAAATGGCAAAAAAGAATTGCTAGTTGTCTAAAGCAATTCTAATAGACTTTGGACAGAAAATGCCATCTGCATCCAGAAAAAGAATTAAGAAGACTGAATGTAAATCAGCACATGTTATGCTCACTTCTTTTTTTTTTTTTAAATCTCTCTCATGATTTTTCCCTTTTGCTCAGATTTTTCTCTTCCAACATGATTCATAAAGTAATGTGTATTTGAAATAAATAAGTTTACTAGGGGAAAAAAAAAGAACCTGCCTTCTTACTCTGCCAACAGAAAAAAATAAATAAATAAAAGAACTGCTAGCTGCCCTCTGACTCAGGCAAGAGAAGGATTAATCAATCTTTTCCTTATTCTTTAATGGCATCTCAAAAAAATCTCACTCCCCCAGTTTCTTCACCTTATGCTTTGTGTTACTTTCCCCTGCCATTTAATATTATGCTTGGTTATCCACCAGATCTCCATTCTTCTTCCTGGATATCCCTTATCATTCTCTTTTTTTGAAGACTTTAGCATTAAACATGTTCATAGAATTTTAAATTTAGAGTTACAAGGAAACTTCAAGATCATCTACTAAAACTCTTCATTTTACAAATGAAAAAACTAAGACCCAGAGAAGGTGAATGATCTACTTAAGAGCAGGCAGGTTGCCGCTGGGATTCACTCTAAAAACCACAACACTCCAAATCCAAATTTGTTTTCACTCTGCCATATTGGACCACTGAGAGACTCACAAATAAGCATTTTTGCCTTTGAAAGTTTATCAGATAAAGAAAGAGTTCATGATCAGACAAGAGATAGAGAGAATCATGGGAAGTAAAATAGTTTGTTTTGATTATATGAAATTAAAAAGCTTTTGCAAAACAAAACTAATGAAGTCAAAAGGAGAATGAAATCGGGGGGAGGAATTTTTATGGTAAGTTTCTCTGATAAATGCCTCATTTCTCAAATGTATAGAGAATTCAGCCAAATTTATAAAAATAAGAGCCATTCCCCATTTGATAAATGATCAAAGGATATGAATAGGCAGTTTTCAGAAGAAATCAAAACTACCAGTGATTACATGAAAAAAAAATGTTCTAAATCACTACTTGATTAGCAGATGAGAAATTGGCTGAGCTTTGAAAGAAATCAGGGAAATTTAAAGGCAAAGTAGAGAAGGCAGAAGATTACAGACAAAGGGTACTGCTGGTACAAAGGCACAGAGTTGGTAAATGTGATATCCAGTTCAAGGAGCTATGAATAAGTTAGTGCAACTGAATCACAGAGTGGGTGGAGGAAGTAGGGTGTAAGATGACTGGGAAAGCAGATAAGGGCTTTATATTGATCATGGAGGTGATGAGGAGTTCTAGCTGCTAAAAGAGAGACAAATGGAGCTCACTGAATGGGTTAGGGAAGGGAGAAATGAAAAAATTAGACTTATACTTTAGAAAAATCACTGGCCAAAGTGAAACTCAAATTTTCCTTAGAAATAAAAGTAGCATAGCAACTTATATGAAAAATTTAGAATTTTGTTTATGGAAAATGAATATGGTAGTAGGAACTGAATATTCCCATTAAACATGTGAATGAAAAATAATAAATGATATGATTGTATCTAATGATGTTCAATAAGCCAGCTGGAGCAGGTGCATATGCTTTATCCTCAAAAGCCAGTCACAGCTAAGATGCTACAGCTAATTTTACTTATTGGAAAAAATATAATTTTTAATGTATCTAAATATTAGATTAAAGATTGCAATTTTGACTTTTAATTTGCATTAATGCTTTTAGCAATATTTGAAAGAGAATTTAGTTCTGAGATCTCAGAATTCAGTGTTAATCTAAAGAATTATTGTAATCTTTGCCATGATTTCAGTAACTAGAAAAGAAAATGGCTTTTCTTTCTAAAAAGAAAGAAATATAGCAATACATGAAGTATAAATGCATTTTAAGAAAGCTATGCATAGCATGAGACTATCTTAACTAATTCAGAATTGATTCAATTCTACCATACAAAGCACCAAAGGCAACAATCAATAGGGAGAAAAATGCTAATTTCCACATATCCCTAAACATTCAGTTTTCTTTGCTGTTATTCAGCTGTGTTTAACTCTTCATAATCCTGGAGAGTTGTCCATTGCAAAGATACTATAGTAATTTTCCATTTTCTTCTTCAGTATGTCCCATTTTACATATGAGAAATTGAGATCAATAGGAATTAAGTAATTTACTCAGGGTCACACAAGCTAGTAAGTAAGTATCTGCTGCTGGATTTGAATTCAGATAATTCTGATTCCAGGACCAGAGATAGAGCTCTACCTACCTAAAAGATAGAGCTCTACCTGAATTTTGCATCATCTACCTGCCTCTTTCCCCTCTTGGAAAACATATTTGTAGAATGCCATTCATAGACTTTAGCTTAACAATAGGCTGAACTCTTTATAAAGCACTAAGGAGGGTAAATCATCATAAAAAGGATCCACAATAAATGACCAATTACATACCGCATATACTTTTGAGCTGCCATAAGAATATTTATGTGTAAGACCTGATGCATTAGCATACTCATCTTCTCAGGACTGAGAGAAGTTCCAAGAAAATGACCATTCTTTACCCAACATCTTCCTATGACTGTCTATCCCTATATACACAGTATTATCTGCTGTTTCACTACCCATCTATTTCCAGTAAACTTGAATTTTGCTTCAACCACTAGGAAGTCAATGGTTAATCGAAACCAAATAAAAATATAAATTTAAGTAAAATTTTGTCTAAATGTTAGTAAATTTTCTTTTTGGAAACTCAGAGCAATTGTTAACTGAATTCATAACCTTTTTGTTTAAAATAAACTTACTAAAGCTAAAAAGGGAATAAACCATGTTGACCTTCAGGCCATTTAGGCTTAAGACGAACCTAATTATTATGAAGAGGATTTCATTTGTCTCTCTCCTGGCAGCTAGTTTAGAGAAGGTACACTTCATAAAGTTCCCCAAATGAATGGACTGAGCAGACAATTTTCAGATGACAAAATTAAAGCCATCTATAGTTATATGAAAAAATGCTCTAAATCACTATTTATTAAAGAAATGCAAATCAAAACAACTGTCAGGTACCGCCTCATATCTCTCAGATAGGCTAAGATAACAGGAAAAGATAATGATAAATGTTGGAGGGCATGTGGGAAAACTGGAACACTAATGCATTGTTAGTGGAATTGTGAAATGATATAACCATGCTGGAGAGCAATTTGGAACTATGCCCAGCAGAGCCTTACTGGGGGTTTGTATCCCAAAGAATTTTTTTTTTCCTGAGGCAATCCCAATTGCCAAGTTAAGTGACTTTTCCAGGGTCACACAGCTAGGAAGTGTTAAATATCTGAGATCAAATTTGAACTCAGGTCCTCCTGAATTCAGGGCTGGTGCTATATCCACTGGCCCACCTAGCTGTCTCCCACAAAGAAATCTTAACATAGGGAAAAGGATCCACATGTGCAAAAATGTTTATAGCAGCTCTTTTTGTGGTGGCAAAGAATTGGAAAATGAGTAGATATCCATCAATTGGGGAATGGCTGAACAAATTGTCATACATGAAGGTAATGGAATATTATTGTTCTATAAAAAATGATGAGCAAGCTGATTTTAGAAAGACCTGGAAAGATTTACATGAACTGAAGCTGAGTTAAACAAGTAGAACCAGGAATACACTGTACACAATAACAGCAAGAATGTGTGATGATCAACTATGAAAGACTTGGTTCTGTTCAGTGGTTCAGTGATCCAAAGAAATCCAAATACTCTTTGGACAGAAAATGTCATCTGCATTCAGAAAAAAGAATTGAGACTGAATGTAAATCAATACATTCTATGTTTACTTCTTTTTTTCTTTTTTGTTTTTTTTTATCTCTCCCACAGTTTTTCCCTTTTGTTCTGATTTTTCTCTCTCAACATGATTCATAAAGTAATGTATATTAAAAATAAATAAGTTTATTAGGGAAAAAAAGGTAGGCCTCTGTTCAAATCCTACTTCAGATAATAGCTAAACAATCAGGGCTAACTCAATTTAACCTTCCTCAATTTAGTTTGCTCTTCGTAAAATATAGATAACAATATCTATTGCCCTTATTTCAAAGGGTTGTTTTGGAAAGTGAATGAGATATTTTATTTTATAAATTGGAAAGCTCTGTTTAAATGTCAATTGTTATTATCATCACATTGTCCATTTGATTAATATTATTTACATCTAGCTATTCAACCAGTTTCAAATCTGTCTTTCTAGCTGATATGTTTTGATCTTGTCCACAGAGACAGAGAGTTTGTTAAAACCTTTGCTAAAATTCAGGTAGACTGATATTTCATATCTCTCCACTCACCTCCCTCCCTGAAAATTAGATTACTTTTTTATGACCTGTTTTAAATGAAGTCATGCTAGATTTCAGAGTTTGTCAAATCATTTCCTATATCCTAGCTATACTGATGGTATTTCTCTGTCCAAAAGTAAAGCAATTATATTAGTTTGTTAAGACCTATTTTGAGAAAAGCATGATGGATCTCAGGGATTATTTTCCTTTCTAGATGTTCACAAATTATCCTTTTAATAACATGTCCCAGAATGTTTCCATTTACCTAAAATTTGAAGACTTTTTGGCCATTGGTATGATATTTTTCTGTTTCTAGTTTTATAACACTGAGGGGAGTATGGGAACCAGCTTGAACTGGTTCACAAAAGCCAATTATTAAATTTTCAGTGTGAGCATTTACACTTCAGAAATCACAAAACTAAAAATCAGGTCTGGATTTTTTGTTTTGTTTACTGTCTAGTCTTAAGAAAGTGTTGGATAAAATATTAATAATACAAATTAAACCTAAAAGTGTGTGGGGGGTTTTGGAGAGCCTGTTGTTAAACCAACATTCCATTGATGAAACAAATCCCATTATTTGGTTTTTCAAACACTACAAAGGGGAAACTGAACAATTACTTCTGTTCATTCTTTCAGTATTCCAAGATGTAGTTCATCCAGTTTCACAGACCTTATCTTACTGAAGTCAGCTAGGTCCTTCTTAAGTGTTGAGTTCAAAACTAGTATTTGAGTTTTTGGATTTGCATGGACTTTATTGAAGATGCACAAAAGCAATCATCGTTACTCCATGTGGTTCCCTCTGATCATAGAAAAGCCTCAATCCCAAGAATAAAACAGCCAGATGTTTATTTTACTCAAAGCTGCTAGAACCAAGGGACCTATTCCCTGGGAGAAGATGAATTCCTTAAATTGAATTCTTAGGCAAATGATTTCATGCAAAGGAAACTTGGCTCTAACTTAACCTTATCTATGTTTACCATACAGAGTATGGTACTCCATCCTTCTGGGATGGAGGATACATTTTCCCAAGCCTGGGTGTATCCTACATCACAAGTTGACCCTCTCAGATAAGCCTTTTATTCCTTACTTTGCAAGATCAGAACTCTCTGGATCCACCCCTAAGGTTCATCGTGGACCTTATTAGTACTATATTTGTTTCAAACCTCCATACTCTCTACCAACACCATTCTCTATTTTCCTATAAACTTCTGCTCAAGAAACATGTATAATCAATGTATTCAAGTACTGGGCCCAAGATCGCTTCCTGCAGTACTTTGCAAGCATTTTGAATAGGTAGGTATCAATCCTAATTAAAATAAAAACTCTAAAATGGTTAGTTGGATGCCAGGACAAGCCAAAGAGTTCACATTCTACTACTTCCATCCCAGGAAATGTCCAACTACCTTCTGTAACTCCAATCTGATTAAGACTCTTGACTAGACTGGAGAGAAAGTTTGAATTCAAAAAGCAATGTTTTAAAATTTGTAAAACATTTTACATAAAACATTACATTTGAGCCACACAGCAATCCTCCAGGTTAGGTACTGGAGGTATCATTAGCCCCAGATGAGGAAACTGAGAATTCAATGTTAAGTGACTTGCCCAGGAGCCCATAACCAAGCATCAGAGATAGGATTTGAAATTGGATGTTTTTCTTTTTTTTTAAATGCAGGAAAGATTTTATTTTACATCCTTGCATAAATGGGCACCTAGGTTAATAGACACTTTTTGAAACCACAAAAGCAATCTTTTATTTCCTATCCTGAAGTTCAAGGCCCTCTCTTGATTCCCCATTAATTGGGTGTTACAAAGGTTACAGAATGTAAATCTCTATCCCTCATTTCGCAGCTAGTCCCTGCCCCTAAGGAATTTATGAAATCAGATCTTATTGACTATGAGTCTACTACAATTCCTTCTTTCCTCTCTAAATCATAGATGTATCATGGATCATTGTGTTGATTTTATCTACATCCAAAGAGAGAACTGATAAACTTTGTATGGATTGAAGTATATATTTTTTTTTCATTTTCTTTATTTTTCTTACTTTTTTTTGCATTGGAAAAAACCTATGACCCACAGACCAAACAAATATTTAAATATTTATTAAAATAAATAAATCATAGATTTAAAGCCAGAAAGGGTCTTAAAATCTCCAGCCCAGATCTGTCCTTTTAAAAATGAAAAAACTGGGTCCTGGAAAGGTGAAGGAATTTAATTAACAACATCCCACCAGTGGTTTGAGATATTTAATCTTAGAACTCTAACTCTAAATGCCATGCACCATTATACTTTTACAAGGTTCCCAACAACAATTTGGGTCAGATTAGAGAAAAGGAGTAACCGAACAAAAGATTGTCAACTGAAAAGATTAGCTTGGAGACAATGTCCAGATACCCTCTTACCTCCTTCTACCTTTAACTCTTATAGTCCAGAATGGAGTCCTAGACACTCTGGGCAAATCAGATAGCCTTACTTTCCTTCCCAACATGAACTCTATCCTTATTAACTGTGTCTAGAATGTCCTCCCTGTCCATTTTATCCTAATGAACTAATTGTCTTTTAAAGCTCTCATTCTTTTGTTGTTGTTGTTACAAAGGATAGTTCACTAAACAAGATAAGGGGAAAGATCATATTCAGAAGTGAAGCTAGAATTGTAGATTGAAACAAAAAGACAATATAAAAAACTTTTAAAATGAATTTAGTATTCTCCCCACCCCCCAAAAAAAAATCCAACTTAAGCCTATTTCCTTCAATAGCTCTTCCAGTGACTTCTTCAAATTTATTTCTAAATTTTTCTTTTTTTTTTAAATTATCAAGTTAATCCTCAACAAATGCATATTCCTATAAACAAAGAACAAAAGAGAGGATTGTATTCAAAGCCAATTTTTATACTTTATATAATGTACACTTTGATTTTTACCTCTCTAATGCTTATATTATGTAATATTGTATATTAAAGCTATCTTTCTTGATATTTCTTCCTCTGCTAGCCTATAAGCTCCTTAGGGGCAGAGATATGTCTTAAAAATAAGTCAGCCTATGATACTGGTACCATGTGGGGCCCTTTGGTTGTGTGTTTTGGGTGTTGTTTTCCTTAAACCTATATAAGCAGATCCAGGAGGCAGTGACACAGTACTTGGCTATAACTCTGAATTTAGAGTCAGGAAAATCCGAGTTTGAATTAAGAACTTACTAGCTGTGTTCAGTTCAGTCATTTTCAATTGTATCTTTTTTGTGACCCCATTCTGGGTTTTCTTGGCAGACATCCTGGTGCTAGACAAATCACTTAATTACTCTGTGACTCAGTTTCCTCATTTGTAAAATGGAAATAGCCACTCCCTCAAAGGATTGCTGTGAGAATCAAATGTAAGAACATATTCAAGCATTTGCAAACCTTAAAAATTATTTAAATGCTAGATATCATAAAGCCAGCTATTGTAAAGACAGTGTGTCATGATGTTAATTATCTGCTAGGGAAGCTTAATTGGCTGAGTTCAATATTTCTGAATTGCTCACAAGATGACACTCTATTTCATCCACCAGCCCAAGTTTTGTCAGTTGTTCTCTGATACTTATTAGACCAATAGTCCTTAAGCCATCCATTATTGGCAAGGTCCCAATTTAATTTGGAGAATGGAATGGAATATCACTCAAAATATTAAAATACAGATTTTACTATATATCTCTAGCTCAGAGCCCTCACTCCATAATGGATTTCATTGTCTTAGGTCACTTTCCAATTTAGTCATAGATTCAGAGGCTTAGCGTGCTGTGATCACATAATTCATTATACATATACATGAAGATTTAGGTTTTCACTAGCCATCATACAGGACCAAAATGCTCCAGCTTTGCTGCTTATAAATGCATGCATAAAAAACATTAATTCAGTCTACGCGGATGTAGAATAATGACCATAAGAATGCCCTCGTTGTGGCTGAATGTGCCTAAACATAGCTGAATATCTCAAAATACATTCATTTTGCATTTTAATTTAATTGCACATAACTATTTTTTTTTGTTTTAAAGCATTATGTAATGAGTCCCAAACTACATAATATAGATATTGGAGAAATATGTAAAAAACCCACTTTACAACTCTGAAAATTCATGCCTCCTCAGTACCTTTTGCCTCTGGGGCCCCCTCTGACCCTCTGATCAGCAAGAGTAGGATGCAGACATTGGAAAACTCTGCTCAGATATTCCATTTAAAAGGACACCCAAAATGGCTATCTCCTCTTTTTTTTTTTTTCAATTAAAGCTTTTTATTTACAAAACATATGCATGGGTGATTTTTCAACATTGACCCTAGCAAAACTTTCTGTTCCAAATTTTTCCCTCCTTTCCCCCACTCCCTTCCCTAGATGGCAGATAGTCCAATATATGTTAAATATGTTAAAATATATGATAAATCCAATCTATGTGTACATATTTATACAGTTACCTTGCTGCACAAGAAAAATCAGATCTAGGGAAAAAAAAACCTGAGAAGGAAAATAAAATGCAAGCAAACATCAGCAAAGTATGAAAATTCTATGTTGTGGTCCACATTCAGTTCCCTCAGGCCTCTCTCTGGATGTATATGACTATTTTCATTGCTGAACAATAGGAACTGGTTTGGATCACCTCATTACTGAAGAGAACTGTGTCCATCAGAATTGATCATCATATAGACTTGTGTATAATGTGTGTATAATGCTGTGTATAATGATCTCCTGGTTCTGCTCATTTCACTTAGCATCAGTTCATGCAAGTCTCTCCAGGCCTCTCTGAAATCATCCTGCTGGTCATTTCTTACAGAACAATAATATTCTATAACATTCATATACCATAATTTATTCAGCCATTCTCCAATTGATGAGCATCCACTCAGTTTCCAGTTTCTTGCCACTACAAAAAGGGCTGCCACAAACATCCTTGCACATGTGGGTCCCCTTCCCTCCCTTAAGATCTCTTTGGGATATAGGCCCAGTAGAAACACTTCTGGGTCAAAGGGTATGAACAGTTTGATAACTTTTTGAGCATAGTTCCAAATTGCTCTCCAGAATGGTTGAATTTGTTCACAGTTCCACCAACAATGTATCAGTGTCCCAGTTTTGAAGGACACTGTGGGATCTGAGTGTGGACCACAACATAGCATTTTCACACTTTCTGTAGATGTTTGCTTGCATTTTGAGGAACGGCCATCTCCTCATCTCCTAGCTGAAGTCCTGCTCTGGACTTCATTATGCCTTCATGCCAAACCTTCTCTCTAATTTCTATCCCCAGTTTCTTTCATGAAAAAAAAAAAAAGGCTACTCACACTGATCAAACCTTAATTGTTTGAGAAATAATTCTTTTGGACCCTACTCTATTCTAGTCAATTTCATATGATTTCATAAGGGTAGTGATTATATTAGTGTATATTAGATATATTGTATATAGATATTTGGTATATATTAAACCAAGAGCGGTGAGCTGTATTTCTCTTCTTAATTATAAGAAGTTAACCAGAGAACTTCCACTCCTGTACGGTGACCATGCGTGGTGGAGGTGATTCAATTACTTGGAAAGTTCTTTTATTTATTTTTGTTTGTTGTTTTTGTTGTTTTTGTTGTTTTTTCTTCCAATTACTGTTTTTTTTAATTGTTATTATCATTTACTTTGAAACACACAGTGCTCTTTATTCCTTTTTGGATTAAATATAAGCTCCTAAATCTTTCATTCAAAATCATCTGTCCACTGTCTATGGTGTGTTATTCCAAGCGCATTTCATCCCTAATTTCATCTCTTTCCTAAATCACTCTATTTTATTAATATAACTATAAGATATGAAATTCCCCCTAAGAACTGCTTTGACTGCATCCCATAGGTTTTGGTATATTGTCTCATAATTGTCATTATCTTGGATGAAATTATTGATTGTTTCTATGATTTGTTGTTAGATATAATTCTTTAGAATTAAATTAATTTCCAATTGGTTTTTAGTTTATCTTTCCCTGGTCCTTTAATGAATATAATTTTTTTTTTGCATCATGGTCTGAAAAGGAAGCATTTAATATTTCTGCCTTTCTGCATTTGATTGTGAAGTTTTTATACCCTAATACATGGTCAATTTTTGTGTCTCAACATGTACTGCTGAGAAAAAGGTATATTCTTTTTTGTCCCTATTCAATTTTATCCAATAAGTCTATTATATCTAAGTTTTTTAGGATTCTATAAATATCCCTAGTTTCTTTCTTGTTTATTTTGTGTTAGATGTATCTAATTCTGAGAGGAGAAGGTTGAAGAATCACACTAGTGTGGTTTTGGTTTCTATTTCATTCTGTAGCTAGCTTAACTCCTCCAAGAATTTGGATGCTCTACCACTTGATACATATATATTTAGCATTAATACTACTTCATTGACTATGGTATCCTTTAACAAGATGCCGTCTCCTTCCTTATCTTTCTATTAGATCTATTTTTACTTTTGCTTTATCTGAGATGAGAATTGCTATCCCTGCTTTTTTTTTATGCTGTCTAAATCATAATAAATTCTGCTCCAGCCTTTTACCCTTTCTCTATATGTATCTCCATTTCAAATGTGTTTCTTATAAACAATATATTGTAGGAATCTGTTTTTTAATCCACTCAGCTATCTGCTTTTGTTTCTTAGGAGAGCTCATCCCATTCACATTCACAGTTATGGCTACCAGCTCAGTATTTCTCTCCATACTATTTTCTCCCCTATATATATTTTTGTTCTCTCTATTTTGTCCCTCTTAGTAGTGTTTTGTTTCTAACCCACCCCTTCTAACCTGCCCTCCCTTTGATCATCTCTCCTCCTTTCTCTTACCACTTTCTCCTAGTGTTTCCCTCCTATCCAGCCCCTTCCTTTTCTTTCCCCTTTCTCCTCCTACTTCCTTATAGGGTAAGATAAATTTCTATATCCAACTGAGTGAATGTTATTCCCTCTTTGAGCTAAAACCAATGAGAATAAGCTTCAGATAATGCTTACCTTCCTCCTTTCTTTCCCTCATTTTAATAGGTCTTTTCTGTTTCTTCATATGATCTAATTTGTCCCTTTTTTACCTCCCCTTTCCTCTTTTCCCAGTACAATTCTTCTTCCACACCTTAATGTATTTTTCTTTGATTTCATCACATCAGAATCCATTAATATCCACACCCTCTGTCCATGTATGCCTCCCCCAACTGTCCCAATAATAGATACCGTTCTCAAGAGTTATAGATATTGTTTTCCCATCTAGGGATATAAACAGTTTAACATTTAAATAATATATTTTTCCCATTTACCTTTCTATACTTGAGTCCTGTGTTTAAAGATCAAATTTTCTATTTAGTTCTGGTTTGTTTTTTTTTTTTCCAATAGGAATGATTGAAAGTTTCTTACTTCATTGAAGATCCATCTCCTCTCCTGAAAGATGATGCTCAGTTTTGCTGGGTAGTTAATTCTTGATTGCACCCCCAGGTCCTTTGCCCTCCAGAATATGGTATTCCAGGCCCTTTGATCCTTTATTGTAGAAGCTGCCAAATCCTGGATAATCTAAAATTTGTTCCCTTGATAATTGAATTATTTTTGTCTGGCAGCTTGTAGCATTTTTTCCTTGAGTTCTGGAGTTTTGCAACAATGTTCTTTGGGGTTTTCCTTATGTGATCTCTTTCCAGAGGTGATGGATTATTTTCAATGACTATTTCATCCTCTGATTCTAGTATATTAGGACAGCTTTCCTTGATGATCTCTTGAAGAATGCTAGTCAGTCTAGTTTACTTTTGTACCACCAGACCATGCTCTCTCATACAACATGAGCAGGTGACCATCTTATGACCACTTAGGTCATTGACTATGATAGCTGTCTATCTCCTCCTATCTAACCTAAGGAGAAGCCTGTCCATCTTGTGTGGAGATATTCCTTGCTTACTCAACTCGTGACCTTGCAGTCATATTATTTTGCTTATTTTAACTAATGAATGTTTTAATAACCACCAGTTATGACAATATCATGGAACAAACTATTTTTCATGATCATTCATGATGAGTGATTTATTGACATATTATTGGAAGAGGACAAATAGGGTTATCTATCCAAACAAACAAAAAAAAGGAATGCTACTATAGCTAGATTAGAATGGAGCAATTAATTGATATTATCCTTTTTTTGCTAAAAAGTGGGAAACCATTCAGGGTTCACAATGAAAAACCTCACAGATTATTTCTAAATTTGGCCAATATGCCCCCAAAATAGGAAGAAAAAAAATGATAATGGCAAAGCAAGTAAAAAAAATTTTCAAAATGCTACCTGTGTGATATGCAAACTTCTATAGTTTTGGTTTTGCACAACACCGCGCAACAAATTGTCATGTCTTCACTCACTGGAAATAGTCTCAATAATCACTGATATTTCTGTCTATGGGCATTATGAGCAACACCATTGAGGTGCAATGTTTTGACAATGAGAAACATTGTCCAGGTGAACAGTCTGTGTCTGTTCCATGTAGTGACTTTTAACACTTGATGTTTTTTCAACCAGCTTAATGATGTCCATGATATTCTTAAGGTAGACTGATCCTCAATGACACCTATCAGTGCTGATGGTATTTCTGTGTGTGCTGCTCAAATGAAATATAGAGAAATAATGACAATATTCAAGTACTCTGGGATGTATATTGTTTGAATCCCATCCTAGTAAACATACACATTTTAAATGAAGAAAGTAAAACTGTCTTTGATATATATAAATTTTTAAAATATCCATACTACTTGGTTCTTCTTGACAATGTGGTGATTTAAGACAATCCCAATAAACCTAGGATGAAAAATGCCATCTGCATCCAGAGAGAGATAGAGAGAACTATGGAGCCTGAATGTGAATTACCATTTTTGTTTGTTTGCTTTTTATTTCTCATATTTTTCTGCCTTTTGATCTAATTTTTCTTGCACAACATGACAAACATGCAAATATGTTTTTTTAATTTATGCTTGGGAAATACGTTTTACATAGTTGTATATGTACAATCTATATCAAATTGCTTGCCTTCTTAATGAAGGAAACGAGAAGGAATGAACAGAATTTGGAACTCAAAATTTTTAAAATGACTGTTAAAATTGTTTTTACATATAATTGAAGAAAAAATAAAATACTAAATCAATAAGGTTTTTTTTTTAAAAATTATACTTTTTATGTCTTCATGAAGGTGAGTCTTGGTTGATATGCAGTAATAAGGAAGAAGGATGCAGTTGAAAACCTTGAAATCACTGCCAATCACAAGAAGGGAATGGAGAACTGTAAAATAAACCTACTTCAGAATTTTAAAAGCTTTTCAAAAAAGTGACTGAAGCAACTTATCTTGCCAAGATCAGAATAAAAGACAGAAGTCTTCTTCATGAATTAAATCCATTCTGGCTGAACTTTACCCTTTTAATGATGCTTTCTATCCTCCAAAAGTTGGTGAGAGTTAGACTGGTCAAGCTGGAGCTTGATCTCAATTGGCTAAATACTATAACAGGGGTGAAAAGCTTATGTAATCTTTTGATTGTGATGAAAAGTGGTCCAGAAGGTCTTTTTTTTTTTTTTTTTTTAAACAAAACAGGTTCTATAAAGCAAAGGTACTTTACACTGGCCCTGTCCCACTGTTTACTGGGATGAGAGCTCTGACCCTCTCCATTTCTCAACTAGGCCAGTTCATCCCTGCTTCAGCAATGTTTTGGTGCCCTTGTTTCTGAGAATTCTCCATATTAATGCCAAATTTAATATGAGGACACACAATTTTCATATCTTTATTGCAGCTCAGATCACCCAAGCTTAAACAATTTTCAGACTTAGCCTCACAAGTAACTGGAATTCAAGAGTGTGTCAACATAGAAGAATATTTTAATACAGTAATCCCTTCCACATTGCTGTGCCTAGCAGTACCATGCCCAGCAATCTGGAAAATATGCATAAAAGTTTTTGGCCCTCCCTTTATATCAGAGAAGAAATTTGAATCATGTATTAAAAAATAAAATATGTAGATTTCATATAATACTATACATATATATGCATACATATATATATATATATGTATATATATATATATATATATATATTTGCTTTTTGCTGAGGCAATTGAGGTTAAATCACACAGCTAGGGCATGTTAAGTGTCTGAGATCAGATTTGAACTCAAGTCCTCCTGATTTCAGGGCTGGTGCTCTATCCACTACGCCACCTAGCTACCCCTATACATATATTTTATGTATTCCTGAGTTTCTAAACTTTTTCTGTGTCATTGGCTGGCCTTTGCATGTCATCTGCAATTTCCACAAAACTCCTCCCAAAATTCCCATTTAAGTTTCTGTCAACCCGTGAATTATCAAAACTGTGATGGGTAAAGTCACTATGTGGAAGAGATAACTGTATTTCAACTTCATTATTCAATAAAGTATGAATATTTGTGTAGAAAATGATGTGCTCATTCCCCCAGCTTAAAAAGAAAAGGAAAAACATTCATTCATTTGAGTGAAATGTTTGAGTTCCAGTCTGACTTTGATACAAAAAAGGAGCAAAAAAGAGTAATTTCATTTTCTCCACTCCTAGACTGTGGTTAACAGCATTCACCAACAATTTGAATGTGAACCTTGTGAAATCGTGGCTGCAAAGGGAAAACTGCTGAGCTTAGACATGGCCAATAGACTTAAAGTGTTGTTGGACAAAATAAAAAATGAAATCAAAATACTTTAAGATTAAGAGGAGTCTTTTCCTAAAAATAGTTCTAGGAACACCTCCAGAGAATGACCTGCTTGGCTAAACAAATTGGATTGATTTTCTATCTTCCAAGTCTTTGATGGATCTATTCAGTCCTGATTATAAGCAATTAATATGAAATGGCCTTTTAAAACTAGCACCCATAACAAACAAACTGAGAAGTACAATGTCCCAATAATACCCCAATTCCCTCATGATTTTGTACATTGAACAAGAATGGGTTTCATGAGTTAAATATAATGATGTAATGGAAAACTTTATGAGCATAAATTCTTAATGAGCTACTTCTCATTTTCTAGGACAGGAAAAAAAATTTATTCTGTGTCAGTTTGGGTTAACTCCTTATCAGATTAAAAATTAAAATCATGGAAATTTTATACATGTCTGGTTATCATAAAAATAAAATTTTGATCTTCTGTATCTAATTTTTTTTTGTTCATTTTTTAAGTGCACATGCACAGAACCCTATCAATTAGCTGAAATGGAGTCTCTCCACATGCAAAATTCTAAGGAGATGTCTTTTGGTAGATGACATGTCAGGGAAATGCCTTGGAGAGACCATGAAAAATGCATGAACATTCTATAAATGGTTCTAGCTGGCCAATCATATAACTGATAGGAGTTTTTTTTTTATTTGGGAATGTAGCCAAAACTGTTGGCATCCTCAAAAAATCCCAAGCCAGCCTCATACATCTCTGTTTTTGCTCCATTTGTGGATAAGGGAAATCAGTGACTCTTTTTCTTATGTCCAGTGAGAAACCATCTGGTAAGGGGAACAGTCTTGGGATCTTCTCCCTCTGAGGCTATATGATCCTGAAAAATTGTCCTGGGTCCATAGGTTTTTTTCTTATGCATAATTAGTGGAATCTGACTTCAGAAATCCAAGAGTCTTAATCCAAGCTGGGTTTTGCAGCTTGTTGATGCAATGAAGGATTTTTCAGTCTACATGAACATAGTAGGACCAATGCAATATAACAACTGAGATAAATTTTGAACCTATTCCCTAAGAGATCAACATGGTATTGGGGAATGTGTGTCCTCATGGCATTAGGAAAAATGTTTATATGTTATTCCTGCTCTCCATATATTTAGTAAAAATCTCTTTGTAAAAGCTAATTCTGGTTAAATGGTAAAACAGAAACAGGGAACTAATAATATGAGTTTCCTTAATAGGAGGAAAACAAGTTAGTGAATACTCCAGATAATGGATGACAAAATAGATGCCCATGAATCTCTCAGGTTACTCTAGAGAAATATAGCCTGCCTTACCCTAAGAATGGGACCAAAGTGATGTTTTACTTAAGTAAAGTTTAGTTGTTAATTTAAAAATCATTAAGTTGGGGGCGGAGACAAGATGGCGAACTGCAGACAGCTTTCTCTGTGAACTCCTAGGACCTTCCCTCAAACCCAGACAAAATGAGCCTTCGAACTGGTTTTTGAGTAAGGGCCCCGCCAAACATTTGGACTACAACTCACTTCTATCAAAAATCTACCTTGAAAGAACTCCAGAGAAGGTTAGCCTCAGGGGAAATCAGCCGCTGGTCACGATCAGACTCCAGCCGGGGCAGAAGTCAGGGCTGCGATAGAGGGGCAGATTTTAGGCACCCAGGAAGCCCCTGGGAGACGCCTGGGCCACTTCGCTCTGCTTGTGGGGAGGTGCTTTGGCAGATCTGCCTTTGGTAAAGGGTGGATCGAGAGCAGCTGAAAACTTGGTCCTAGTGCGAATCTAGCCCGACCAGCCTCAGACCAGAAATCAACTCGGCAAACTGCCCCAGGGCAAATACAAATGGTTGCAGTTTTCTCTGCTTTTGACCAATATCCCAACTTTAAATCATGAGCAAGAAGCAGAAGAGAGCTCTCACCATAGAAAGCTTTTACGGAGAAAAAATAGAACAGTCCCCAGATCCTGACATTATGAAAACAATCCCAGATGAAGCCACAAAGGCAGACTTAAGTTGGTCTCCCTTTCAGAAGGCTTACCTGGATGATTGCATTAAGAATCTCAAAAGAGAGCTAGAAGAAGAATGGGGAAATAAATTGAGATCAGGGCAACAGAAATATCAAAAACTGGAAAATAGGACTGGTGAATTGGAAAAAGAAAACAGTTCACTGAAAAACAAAATTGGTGAATTGGAAAAAATCACCAATTCACTGGAAAATAAAAATGGTGAA